>JBCEWC010004370.1:0-27525 GCA_038996855.1 Solanum aculeatissimum | reverse complement strand
GGTGATTTCTACATTCTCCCGGACGACGCTTGATTCTATATTTAAGACTTGTAGTGGTGAGCCCTATTGTTCAAGGGTAATAGCCACCATCTATCTCCCTTTTATTTCCATGTATTTACTTTCTAGACTTGAGGGTGAGCTTCAAAGCTTGTCGAGGCCCCGCTCTTCTATATAGAGGCATGTTTAGACAAATCTTCACTCTAGTATGCTTTGGGTTGTGTGTTGGATCTTTGCTATACATATGATGTTATTTAGCACGTCTCATGATTATGTTCTCATGTTATGATTATGGCTTGAATATTATGTATGATGTATGACTATGTGCTATATGCAAGCATGCCTCTCCCTTTCCCGTACTGTCCCCATAGCTTGAGTCCCAAGTCCCTAAATCCTTAGAGCTTATGTGCTACGTGTTTTAGCTTCCGCGTTTCCGAACCGATGATGAGTGTAGTGATGTTATGATGGCTTAATCGAGGGTCTTCGGGTCCTCTTTCTCCATGCCACATCGAGGCCCTCTATCCGGGTCGTGACATGTCATAACCCGGATAGGGGGCCTAGATGTGACATGGAAAAGGAGAACCCAAAAGTCCTCGATCATAGCCATCATAGCATCATCACACACATTATCCGTTCGGGTTAAACTCTCGGGGGACTTTCTGGTTCACTCCACGGGGGTCTCACGGACTGTGTAGCTGGACACAGAAACTGTACTGGTCCATGGAGCATCACTTGGTCCAGAGTCCAGCCACGAACCTTGACCAACATTCTTCCTTACTTCATGGGACCCCTCAGGGGCCGTGAAGGGTCTCACGAACCGTGGCGTGGTCCGTGGGACCACACTTGGTCCATGGCCTAGACCCCAACCCCTAGGATCACACTGGACCAACCCACTAGCACCCCCACGGAACCCCAAGATCTCTCTTCCTAACATCCAAATAAAACTTTTGGCGACTTTGAGTCATTTTCAACCTTTCCCTAATTAGCTTCACTTTTCCAATGGCCTCAACAACCAAATCCGGGCCTAACAAGGCCGTCTCACCTATTTCAAACCAACCAACCAGAGATCTACATCTCCTACCATGCAAAGCTTCAAACGGAGCCATACCCATGCTAGCATGAAAGCTATTGTTGTAGGCAAATTCAATGAGAGGTAGATGATCATCCCAATTTTCCTTGTATTCCAACACACAAGCCCTTAACATATCCTAAAAGGTTTGAATTGTCCTTTCGGCTTGTCCATTGGTTTGAGGATGGAATGTGGTGCTCAACTTGACCTTAGTACCAAGTCCATTTTAAAAAGACTTCCAAAAATGAGAAGTAAATTGAGTACCACGATCCGATATGATAGACCTTGGCACACCATGCAATCTCACCAACTCCCGAATGTACACCTTAGCATACTCTTCGGCACTATAGGGAGTCTTAACCGGTAAGAAGTGAGACGACTTAGTCATTCTATCAACCACAACCCATATAGAATTGAATTCTCTTCGAGTACGGGGTAACCCCACCACAAAGTCCATGTTCACATCTTTCCACTTCCAAGTAGTAATTTCAATATCTTGTGTCAGACCATCGGACATTTGATGTTCCACTTTTACTCGTTGGCAATTAGGACATTCCAAAATGAACTTGGATATGTCCTTCTTTATACCATGCCACCAATACAACTCTCTCAAATCTTGGTGCATTTTGGTAGATCCCGGATGAATAGAATATCGAGAATTATGAGCCTCTTTCATGATCATCTCCCTTAAACCATCGACATCCAGAACGCACAAATAGTTTTGGTACCATATCACACCATCTCCCCCTTGGGAGAAAACCTCAATCCTTCTATCGGCAACCAAATTCTTCAACTCTACCAAAGAAGGGTCTAAGTCTTACTTCTTTTTAATATCAACTACCAAGGAAGACTCGGATCCACCTTGAACAAGAATTGTACCATTATCGAATTCGTCCAACCACATACCCAACCTAGCACATCCTTCACTATCTCTTTCTTTCCCTCTTCCACATGAGTCACCCTTCCCATAGAGAGTCTACTAAGAGGATCCTCCACCACATTAGCCTTACCGGGGTGATAAAGAGCACTCATATCATAGTCCTTGAGAAGTTCAACCACCTCCTTTGCCTCAAATTAAGGTCCCTATGGGTGAACACATATTGCAAGATCTTGTGATCGATGAAGACATCTACATGAACCCCATACAAGTAATGGCACAAAATTTTCAAAGCAAATACCACTGCCGCTAACTCAAGATCATGAGTTGGATAATTTTGCTCATGTACCTTCAATTGTTGGGACGCATAAGCTATCACCTTACCATGTTGCATTAGAACACAACCCAAACCAATACGCAAAGCATCACAATACACCACAAACCTATCTAACCCATTTGGCAAAGTCAAAATCAGGGCCGATGTAAGTCGGTCTTTCAAGGTTTGAAAACTTTTCTCACACTCACTTGACCACACAAACTTATACTTCTTTTGAGTCAACTTGGTCAAAGGAGATGTTGTAGAGGAAAACCCTTCAACAAACCTTCTAGAATAACTGGCTAAACCAAGGAAACTCCAAATATCCGAAGAAGTCAATGGGTCTAGGCCAATCCTTCACCGCTTTGGTTTTCTTAGGATCAACCTTAATGCCATCATCGGACACCACATGACCAAGGAAAGCAACTTCTCCCAACCAAAATTCACATTTTCTAAACTTGGCATATAATTGTTTTTCCCTCAACGTTTGAAGCACCAATCTCAAATGAATCATATGCTCTTGTTCACTACGGGAGTAAATCAAGATGTCATCAATGAAAACTACGATAAAATTATCAAGAAACGGCTTGAACACCTAATTCGTAAGATCCATAAACACCGCCAGAACATTAGTCAACCCAAATGGCATTACCACAAATTCAAAGTGACCATAACGAGTCTGAAAAACCATCTTGGGAATGTCACACTCCCTCACCTTCAATTGATGATAACATGAACGAAGATCAATTTTGGAGAAGTGAGTAGCTCCTTGAAGTTGGTCAAACAAATCGTCAATCCTAGGCAACGGGTACCTATTCTTAACGATCACCTTGTTCAATTACCGATAATCAATACACATTCGGAGCGACCCATCCTTCTTTCTTACAAACAACATGGGAGCACCCCAAGGTGAGATACTCAGCCTAATATAACCCTTTTCTAGCAAATCTTTCAATTGATCCTTCAATTCCTTCAACTTTGTCGGGGCCATACGATAAGGAGGAATAAAAATAGGTTGAGTATTCGGAAGGAGATCTATGCCAAAATCTATTTCTTTATCAAGAGGAATACCAGGAAAGTCCTCGGGAAACACATCAAGAAACTCATTAACCACCGGAACCGATTCAAGCTTAGGTAACTCACCCTTCATATCTCTAACCCGCACAATATGATAAATTCACCCCTTACAAATCATCTTTCGGGCTTTGAGGTTGGAAATAAACTGACCCTTAACTATAGAATCACTACCCTTCCATTCCAACACCGGTTCATTGGGAACTTAAAATTTAACTTGCCTAGTCCTCCAATCAACCGAGGCATAGGATGTATGCAACCAATTCATCCCAAGGATAACATCAAAATCATACATTTCAAGTTATACAAGGTCACCGGAGAACACTTTATGAAACACGGAGATAGGGCAACCTCGATACACTTTTCGGGCAATAATAGACTCACCCACGGGAGTATACACCGAATAGGGTTCCCTTAGAGTTTTAGGACTCAAACCAAATTTAACAGCCAACAGAGGAGTCACAAAAAATAAATTCACTCCCGGATCAAGTAAAGCATAAGCATCAAAATCAAACACTTTTAACATACCAGTCCCGATATCCGGAGCTTCCTCCACCTTTTGAAGGGCATGAAAAGCATAGAACCGGTTGTTTCTAGGAGCACCACCAACCGGAGACTTCGGTTTCCCTTGTTCACCGGGAACCACTTGATCCTTCTTTACATTCTTTGGGCAATTAGACATCTTGTGGTTCAAACTACCAAACCCATAGCATGCACCTGTAGCTCTTCTATATTCACCCAAATGATTACCACCACAATGACCACAACGAGGAATCTAGGGACCACCCTCAACTTTTACCTTAGAAGGAGGCACCCTTGGATTAGCAACTCTCATGTTTGAACCTTGGCTTTGTTGAAATCATCCAAACTCACTACCACCTTTGGAATTGGAGAACCCACCATCAAGTCGGGCCCTCTTAGCCTCATGCACTCTCTTTTCCTTAAGTTTCTCTCCCTCAATTTTCTCGACATAAGTCATGAGCATTGAGATGTCCATCTCTCGAATAAGCATAGTCGTACGACACTCTTTCACAACCAAATCAGAGACACCAGAGATGAACTTATGAATTCTTGCACGGGGGTCAGATACAAGCATTGGAGCATACTTGGAGAGCTGAATAAATTTGAGAGAATAATCCCTCACAGTCATTCCACCTTGTCGGAGATTGATGAACTCGGTCATTTTGGCCTCTCTAAGCTCAAGGGGAAAGAACTGGTCAAAGAAGGCCATCTTGAACTCTTCCCACCCAACCTTGACATCTGCAACACATTCAACCAACCATTGGTTATACCACACTTGGGCCAAATCATTCAATTGATATGCGGATAACTTGGCTTTCTCTTCCGAACTCACCCCCATTATGGTCAACACCTTAATGAGTTAATTAATGAACTCTAGAGCATCCTTATCCACTTTCGAACCATAGAACTCCGTAGGGTTCAAACGGGTGAAATTTCTCACCCTAGAAACCGGAGTACCCACATTCACAAGATTGGTTGGCCGAGATTGGTTGGCTACATCTTGGGCCAATATCAACACTACATTTCTAAACTCTGCATGAGTCACTTGTTCCTCTACTGGTGCCCGAGGGGATTTTTTCTAAAATTTAGGAGCTTGACGGGGGAAGAGAGCTCTTCTAGGAGTAATGTTCTGAAAGAACGACAAGAACCAAGAGTTTAGGAAATCTCATAAATAGTATAGGGCACGACACAAGAGATAATGAAGTGATAAGTTCCTAAAACGTCGTCATAGCCTCTCGCTCATAGGTATGGCACACATCACACCCATGAACAAGACTCTAATTGATGCGGCATATTGGACTGCGAGGATCATTTCAAAACCTAGGGATCTGACACCATCTTTTTCATGACCCGGATTGGGGGCCTAGATGTGACATGGCAAAGGAGAACCCAAAAGTCCTAGATCAAGCCATCATAGCATCATCACACACATCATCGTTTCGGAAGTGCAAAACAATAAACACATAACATATAATTCTAGGGGAAATGGGCCTTTGGACTGAAGCTATGGGGATGTTGTCGGGAATGGGATGAGCATAAATCACATAGCATATAGCAAGTATTTTTAAGGAGCGGGTAAGTAGGACTCAAGCTATGGGGGCATACCGGGTTAGGGACTTTCCACATAAGAACATTCCCAACATTAACAATCCCATAACATAAACATAAGAATAAACAGAACATCATTTCCATATCAAATTTCCAATAGTTATAATATCCCAAATAAGCACAATACAACGTACAAGAGTTTAGTGTGTCCAACATAGCCTCTACATAAGAAGAGTGGGGCCTCAACATAGTTTGGGGTTCACCCTCAATACATGAAATAAGAAAATAAACTAATACAAGGAAGATAGAAGGTGGTTATTGCCTTTGAACAAAAGGGCTTACCACAAGCTAGTAACTCCAAAGATATCACTCCTCATCCGCAGGAAGATAGAAGTCGTCACCGATCCCTACATGGTTAGAACATGTAGATAAAGAGTATGGGTTAGCATAAAATATGTACTAAGTATGCGGGAATGCAATGCATATGATAATATAGTATCACCAAACGAAATGACAAGGGGACAAGTGGTACGAAAGAAATGCACATAGCCAAGAGGAATATATTATAACAATATGCTATGCCATGATGCATGAAATGCAACCTAAGATCATATTATAGCAGGGAAGTGACCTCAACTGACATCGGAGGAGACCCGACCGAGCTACTACTTGGATCTGGACTACTTGCTAGGTAGGTCCCTAATCACCCTTCAACAAGGGAAAACAAACAAGTCATCCCATCTAGGGAGAAATCCCATGTTGGTGCATGGTTTGATAGAAAGGAGTATGGACACTTGGAGATAGTACACCTAACTCCAATCCCTCGGTACTAAGCCTCATCCCACGGGAATACATATATATAACCATTCAAGTTTTTCAAAATAGAAAGTTGATGTTCTTTTCCAAAACCATACACTAGTTGACAAAACCCAAATCATGATCAAATCCATATCCATACTTAGGCCAAAAGCCAACAAGAATTTCCAAAACTATTCCATATCAATGCAATATGAGTAGCTCATCTACATAGCTTATCATATCGAGCCTTCATAACATATCAAAGTTGTGCAAGCACCTATAATGCTCAAAGAACCATAACAAGAGACTATGTGATCACAAGCCTTAACATATCATATCGTAACAAGAGGGTCATGCCCTTAACAAGAGTTTCATCATAACCATTCTTCAATGCATATGCCATGAATAAGAGATTAAGTGCACGGGTAATGGAGGAATCAACTTTAAACCATAATTCAATAGGTACTTCAACATAGTTCATGATAAAATCCCAATTCAAAACATAATGCAATTTACCTATGCATATTAAATCAAAGAGACATGCATAATGATCCTTCAAGAATTTACATGCCCTACATGAAATTCAAACTCAAATCATCATTAAATCACCTAATTTCTACAGCCCACAACTTAATGCAATAAAATACTTCAAGAATTAAAGAACCCATAATCAAAGAAAGCTAAAATTCATAAATTAAAGAGTAGGGTTCTTGGATCTTCATGGATGGAAAGTAATCCATGAATCAAATCCACATACCTTGAGTTTAATCAAGAGAATTGAGTGGAATTGCAAGAGAGATGAATTTCCTCAAATTTCTTCAAGCTTTCATCAATGGAGGTCAAGAGAATTTAGAGAATTGTGGAGAGGCTTTAGGAGTGTTAGAATGGATGAAAAGGGTTTAGGGTTTGATTGAGGGGGTTTAGGGGATCTTAGAAAGCCTAAAAAAGGTATAGAATCTAATTAAATTATGAATTAACCATTAATGATACAGACTAATTCACTAAAAATAGTGCCACACAAAAGGGCTACAGTGGTCGTTTACATGTCCACGGGTCGTGTACCTGCCCATGAGACTTCACTTGGTCTCGTCTTCCGCTTGAACTCTCGGAGGACTTTCTGGATCACTCCACGGGGGTCTCACGGACCTTGTAGCTTCACACGGACTATTTAATGGTCTGTGGAGCATCACTTGGTATGGAGTCCAGCCCCGAACCTTGGCCAACATTCTACCTCACTTCACGAGACCCCTCATGGGCTGTGAAGGGTCTCACGGACTATGGGGTGGTCCGTGGGACCACACTTGGTCCATGGCCTAACCCCCAACCCCTAAGATCATACTAGACCGACCCACGAGCACCTCCACGTAACGCGGACCACCAAACGGTCTGTGGTCCCACCCTTGGACCCATTCCAGAATCCTTTTCCCAGCGTCCTTCCAATTACAGGCAGTTTCACTACAAGTTCCATAATATTCACATACAAACTCCAAATTAAGTGAAAGTAGTTTCGTTATGAAGATACCTCAAAGAGCTTTGATTTGATATATAGAAGGCCACACAGTTCCTCCTGTACCAAAAGATATGGCTTTTCAAAGTACACTGCCTAACAGGCTTCACAGCTTCACTAAATGATCTCTTTTGAATTCGGCCACTTAAATATAACCCATGGATACCAAAATTCAACCACGACCAGTTTAACATAAACCTAGACCAACCATTATGAATTTTGAAAAATTTTGGATTGTTACAAGTACTTATGGAATCACCAGGTATTTGCTCGAAGTTATTGATACGATCCTTAAGCTTCAACTTCTTTGACTTTGGAAAATACCTCTCCAAAAGCCTTTACGCATCTCCACTCATAAAAATATAGAGCTTTAAGAAAGCTTAGATAACCATATTGTTGCTTCACCTATAAGACATAATGGGAAGACATAGAGCCCAATGACATCCATGGACATATTTTGATTCCCCATCATGCTCTTATAGATAAAGACAATGTTGCGTAGATGGTTATGTGGATCTTCTGATGGTAAGCCCGTGAACAATCCACTATGTTGCAATATCTGTAGTAACCCACTTGATATGAAAAACTTAGTATCCACCGATAGTGGAGGCAAAAAGATATCTTCTATGATATCCACCATCGTAGAATCAAATCTATACGGATTCCACCTATCTACTACTGCTTGTTGACCTTGTGGCGGTTGATTTTCCACCACCAGTGGTGGTGGTGGATTTTTCTCATTAGAGTTAAGTGCATCATTTACAATATTGTTGGCATTGTCTTGAACCATTCTTCACAATGTACTTTGAATTTCTAGATCAAATGGAGTCAAGGGATTGCCTCAACTACGAGTATTGATCATATACTACACCTATATGCTGAAAAATAAAACAAATAACAAAAATACATAAAATAAAGGAACAAGGATTAATTCTCTAATTAATCTAATTAAACCAATCTAAAAGTCGTATTCCTCGGTAATAGTGCCAAAATTTGATCATGTCCAAATTACACCTCCTAATTAAGGTATAAGCGGTCATTGTTTCAAACATAGAACCTAAAAATGGCTAGGGTCAATCCCATGAGGAATATGTTCTAGACTTGGAATAATAAAAGCAATGTCGAGAAATCAATCTACTTATTCCCGAGGGAGGGAGGGGGGAGGGGGTTTGGTGTAAAAATCAATTATTCAAACCTGTACTAAGAACAATATTCAATGCAAGTATTATTAATTCAGTGAGAAAAGTAACTAGGGTATTCTATTCCCCTAATGTAGTGTAACCTAAAAATTATAACTTTTTGTAGTGTGTATCTTATAAAACTTATAAGTTATGTTTACCTAATTTCTTGGGACAGCAACAAGGCAAATATCACCATGCAACTTGGATCGTCTACGGGTGTTGCATTACTAACCCTTACCTTGGTCCCAGTACAACCATCCCTTGGGTCGTTCATGTTGATTATACGAGAGTACTCATATCGAATCTTGTTATTTATCCCTTATCTCATTCATTAACCCCTTGGGGTGGCAAGTAAGAATAAGACGAGTTCTAACATTTGTAACCATTGAAAGGCAATCAAAATAAAGAGATAAATAGTACATGCATGCACACTTTCCAAAGATTACAAATTATTTGATTTTTTACTTCGTTAGTTCTTCATAATTCTCATAACCCTAGTGTTGGATTTAGCTACTCATGTTCATTATATGTGAAAGAATCATGTTATATGTTTGCATAATTAAATACTTACAATGATGAATTAAAGAATGTAAAATTCAAAATCTCCACATAAATAGCAATATCAAGATCCAAAGATAAGCACAAATAATATCAACTCAAAGTCTCCAAGAACTACTCAAAAGAAAGTAACAATATGTGTTCTAATGCTATGTGTATCCAAAATAACTAAATACCCTATATATAAGTAAAGAAAACTAAATCCTAAATTGATTGGGAAAACTAGATTTAGAACCATCCACGAGCCAATGTACGGCTTATAACTTGATCAACGACTCGTGGATGGGGTTTCGTAGACTGTTCCTTTGGATTTTGCACTCCATGTACATTCTTTCTACGGCTCGTAGATTGGACTATGGGTCATAAACTCCTCCATCCTATTAACTTTCAAACCTTCAAAAACTTTGCCTTTTTTTCACGAATAAGACTATGGGTCGTGGAATGAACCATAGTATGGGGTACAATCACATTATCATAATCTTAAATGCCTGGTTATTACAATGGGAATGTGATTCTTTTCACAGTAGGTCCACCCTTGGTTGGAGAGAAAGTGATCCAATATAATCAAGAAAAACATTAAATGAAAATTAAAAAGTACCTCAAAAATTGAATCTTGAAGAGATATTTTCCAATACAAAGATAATGACAAGAAGAAAAAGGCAAGAGTGTACAACGTTGAATTATTGGAGAATGTTGGAATAATAATTCAAAGTTGGAGGATATAAATACTAAGGTTTTTAGGATTTGTTAGTTTTGATATTATTGTAATGACCCTGAAGGTCATTTTTGATATATTTTAAAAATTATAGTTGCTTCGAGTCTTATTTGATCAGTTGCGATAGTTGATTTTTGAAAATTCTATGAAAAGTTGAGATTTTGATAACGGGTAGGGTTTTAAAGGCTTAAATTGCTTAAAACTTAATTTTCATATCCAATTTGAGTTTCAAATATTAAAATAAAATTCAGTCGATTTCATCAGTTTTAAAATATGAAAACTAGTCTAGGAGAGTTTTCAGAATCAAATATGTTGTTATTTTATAGATTTAAAAGTCCTAAGTTGAAACTTTTATTGTAATGTGATAAAGGTTTGACTTTGGTGAACATTTTTAGTTTAGATTCTCGAAATGGATTTTTGATGGTTCCATTAGATTTGGGAGGTAATTTTACTTGGATTTGGGAGGTGACATTAGCTCTTGAATGAGCTTCGATGTAATTTTTGGTTGTTCCGGTAGTATTTTTGTATTCTAGTGCCTTAAGTTGTCCTAGTGGTGACTAACTGAATTCTTGATCAAGGAGACCTCAGATTCAATCAACAAAAATCTCATAGAATGTGGAACGTTAAATTTAGTAGAGATACATATCTGATTTTTTTGTATGGGGTTGCAAAAGAATCTCGAGGGCCCATTCCATGATTTGGTGTCATTTTTGTGATTGTTGATATTTAGTGCACAATTGAGCTTCGCATTTGTAGCATGGTCCACTATGTTCACGAAGGCTATATGCTTGGACCTCTTTGTTCGCGATACTGGGTCCGCGTTCACGTAGGGGTCATCAATTGGCCTTTGCATTGGCAGAGTGACCCCATTCCCAGAGTACATTATTACTTGAACAGTGTTTTGTTCTAAAATGTCGAATTTCACTAACTTTTTAAATTTTTAGACCTTGGGAGCTAAGGAGAGGGTGATTTCCAACATTTTTTCGAGAGGAATTCATTAGGTAAGTTATTCTGAGCTACAATCTTCATTGCCAATTGATTATATCTTGTTTTTAACATCAAATTGGTAAATTTCAATTAAAAATTTCAGAGTTTTGTTCATGAACTCAAATTTTGCTAAAATGGATATCATGAGTAGGTTTAAGTCCATTTTTTAAGAATATTTTAGCTAGTGCATTTCTGATACCTTTAAAAACATTCTCATGCAAAAAATTTAAGATTTAAACCCTATTTTTTTATATTGTATTTTTGAGCTATTTTTCCTATTTTACCAATATTTCATGGTGTTGGGTATTGTTATTCTTGGAAATTGAATGTGAATATCATTACTTAAATAAATTGTGTTGTTTCAGATACTAATTGAAAGTAGAAGAGTGAAGTGTTGGATTAATTTCTTGATTTTTATCGAGGCAAGTGGATTTCTAACCTTGTTGAGATTATTGAACCTTATATCGTCCTTCCTTGTGTGTTGGGGAGTAATGGTACAATACCACATAAGTTAAAAAGTCGAAATATGGAAGAACTGTGAAATCTATTTCTAATGCAATGATGTACGAGGGCATTCTACGGCTCATACATGTGTTTATAAGTTGTAGAGGGGGACATCTTATATGACATGACCCAAGCAAGGCCCTAGGTGTAACATGGAAAATGAGAACCCTGAGAGACCCTCAAACTAGCACCTTAACATTCGTTCAAACTTTCATAGGTAATAAACAAATAAACATATGCAAAAACATAGGGATAGGGTCTATGGTATTTTAGCATAAGGTGGAGCAAAGATATTGTTATAGCCTAAAAGTTTTGAAGTTGGGATCAAGAGGAAAAGTTGAAATTTTAGTTTCTAGTCAGGGACCACAAGCCCTTTTTATGAGTTGTGGTCAATTCCATAGGCCGTAAAAGGGGCTCGTGGAACCCAGAGTAATTTTGGGGTTGCAGGTTCAAGATTACGAGAGCTATATATGGGTCATGAATTGGTTGACAAGTCGTGACATTAAAATTTATTTTTTTTCTAAGTGTTGAAATGGTTCACGAGAGATGACTACGAGCCGTAAATGGAACTATGGTTCATAGGTTGTGTTCTTAGTTTGAGTCCTAAGGATGTAATATTAGCTAAGTGTTAGAGGTATCGACAAGAGGTATCTACGACCCATAAAAGAAACTATGAGCCATAGATCAACTTAGCAGTTTGAGGGTTCAAGTTTCAGGTTCTGATCTTTTTGGGTGTAACCAAGATGAAACCCTTTATACGAGTCATAGATAGGTCTATGAATAGTAAACCTATATCATGATTTTCCTAAATAGTGTTTTTATGAAGCGCATTTCTGACCTTTCCTCATATCGTATGTCGTAAACTATGTCGTTTCAAGCGTAAATCAACCCCAAAATGTCCTTATACTATCCATTGCCTCTCTTTCCCAAAATAATTCACCAAAAATACTCAAACCTTCTCAAGTTTCCTTCTCCATCAAGTCCAAGTGAACACCAACTCTAGGGTTTCAAGTTCCTTCACCCAAATCCCAGATTTTCTTCCATTGTTTTCCACAAAAGGTATATGGGTTTCATCCATAGGGTCCCTTCCACCCATGGAGCCTAAAGAATCCCTCTTTTTCTCTATTTATTGCAAGTATGTATTTTAAGGGTTTGTGATTTCCACTCAAAATTCATCAAGCATGATATCATAATATGAATTATTAGTCTTATTAGCATGGATAACTGATATTTACATTTTTTACGATTATTGAGTAAATCCTCTCATATGTGTCACGACCTAAGCCTAGGGCCTACTCATGACACGACAAATGAGAAACCTAAAGATGTCTCACCCAAGCCTTTTAGGATACTCCAAGCATTCATGGTCATTTGTACATAATCAAAGTGGAATTAACATAAAGGATATGGACTAAGTGACATTCAACACAAAATCCAAAAATGTAACCAACATGAAACTTCATAGATTACTCAAAAATACCATCTAAGTAAATACTTGGTGAGGACTAAGTCATGCTCAAAGCTCACCTTCAAGTAAAATATAGCAACGAAATTATTACGACCCAAACCCAAGGCCTAGCCTTGATACGATGAATGTGACACCGAAAGTTTCCCCATCCAAGTTTCTCATTCATATCATAAGTATACATAAGATAAATAAGTAATCACAAGAGTAAGAAAGTGGCACATAGAATTATAATAGTCAAATGTTTCTTTTTAGGGGGAATTACAACATCTTTAGTCCCATACATGTCTCTACATATTTGATCTTGGCAAGGACTAGAACATAGCTTTACTAGCTCACCCTCAAGATTAGAAAGTACAAAAATCTTAGAAACATCAACATAAGCAAGAAACATAAGGGTTTGTCCCTGAAACATGGGAACTCACCAACCATCAATAGCAATACCAAAAGCTAGCCACAATAGTAAGGAATAGAATCATTATCTTTCCCTACATGGTGATATCATGTAGGCAAGAGTATGCATTAGTATGTTGGAATGTAATAAGTATGTAAGCATGTAATACATCAATGAACATCGTACATAATAGCAATATGCATAGACATAGCAACAGAATAAGTACAAGATATTCATAAATCAGTGCACCTTAAAAATCATGTGTGGAAGTACCATAAAACATTTCATAGCCTAGTAGACATACATATGTGGGAATAAAACCATAACCGATAATAAGACCATGCGTACTATTACATGGAATCCTTATGTTCCCTCTACACTGAGCAAAAGAAAAGTCTACTTTGTTAAGGTAAACCCAACCCTCACCCTATAAGCTCTATTCTAGCATGGTGAGAATTTATCATTTTGACCCCACCCTTTAGGCTCTATTCTAGCATGGTATGTGTCATATTCAAAAGCTATTTTGATCCATTAACAAACCTTATAGGCATATTGTAAGGCCTCCATATGATGAAAGATGTAAAAGTGCTTAAGAAATAAATTCTAGAAATTTTCTAAGAATCAAAGGTTGACACAAAAGAGTATACGGGTCGTATATTGTACCACGGGTCATAACTTGTGCTCCTGGAATGGAAGGTAGATTTGGTGAAAAGAATATTTCTGAAGTTGAGTGTACGAGATACCACACAGCCCGTACCTTGACTTACGAGTCATTAGTCCTGTCGTAGGTTGAGGTTCAGAGAAGGTTTCTGAGGGTTCAAAATATTACCAGATGAGGCCCTTCTTCCAGGACACGTAGACTGCACCACAACCCATAATCGGGGTCTCGTGGTCCTGTCCAGAAGGTTTTTACAAAGGGAAAATTTGACCCTTCCTATTATTATTGCCTATGCTACATAGTTTTAACCTCCAAAAGACCCTTTCAGCCCTTTACAACCCCAATCTATCCCATTCTCCTTTATTCAAAATATTCCTAAGTCTAAACCACTCCATATACTCTCAAGTTGTTCAAGGCTTTCAAGAGAAGAGGACAAGCTAAGGTATCGAATTACTCACTTCCAAAGTTAGATTTCTTCCATTAAATCAGACCAAGGTATGTGGATTTTGATTTGTGGAGACTTTTCCTCCATAAATCTCAACCATTCCTTTTCCAAATCTATTTACAAGTCATGAAAACTTATGAAATTTTATGAACTCTTTTATAAGATAATATTATGAAGTATTTTATGATATTTTATCCTTGTATACTATTATGAAATGCAAAGCCATGTGAAATCTGTTATTTAAATGAGGGTTTGATGATACCCCATCTAAGTCTTATTATACCTTTGGTGGGTTATTTTTAATAATGCTTAAGTGGTTCAAGTTTACTCCTCTCATGACATTTACTTTGGAATTTGCATGGTTTTAGAAATTATGTACATGTACCCACCATGATTTGATTAAAGATGCATGTCAAGTTTCTTATTAGTGAATGCCTTATGGAAAAATATGTATGTCACACATGTTGAAACTATTAAGAGGGCCAACAAGTAAGCTATGAGCCCATGAGCATGATGTAAATGACAAGAATGATGAAATACCCTATACTTGATGTTGTAATTTATGTCTTAATGAGCTACTCCAAGAATGAAATTATGATATTTTGAGACTATGAATAATATGACAATGATTATGATTCAAGTATTTTGTGGCATTGTGACCTAGCATCGAAAGGACCTTTATAGTCTTCCATTATCCCTAAACTATGTTCTACAATAGGTTCATGCTATTGATTCCCTATATAGGCTTGTACCTATCAAAAAGTTCATGTGGTAAGCTAAGGATATCATGTGAAACCCACCAAAAAAGGTTATGCCATAAGGTGGTGACATGTTTTGAAAAGGCTATGCCATAAGGATAGTGTTTAGTCTACCTTGGCAAAGTAGATCACTTCATATTTGGTGTGGAGTGAACATCGGAATTCCAAGTAGTAGCTCGCTTGGTCTTGCATGTCGTTTATGGTCCTTTCCCTTCTATGTATGACACGTTATGTGACTTGATAATTCCTCATGCACAGTTTGACTGAGGCATTGGGTATTCATGACATATTGAGCTTATATTTGTTAATTATGATTATGCATATTACTTAATTATGGCTTATGTTTCTTGTTGTATTACACCCTGCATACTTAGTGCATTCCAATTACTAACGCATACTTTTTACCTACATGAACTAACCATGTAGGGATCGGATCTCCTATTCATCCTTCTCCTCCATGTGGCTAAGTAGTTCAATTGAAGATTTCCCATTGGTGAGTCCTCAATTTTGGGGACAATATCCATTTACTTTCATGGTTTATTAAGACTTGTTTATTTAAGGATATTTATATTTTGAGGGTGATCCCAAGAGATGTCTTATCCCCCGTTCCATTTGTATTAGAGGTGTTGTCGGATATGGATTTGTATGTTATGAGCTCGAATCTTATTATGCTTATGTATTTACGGAAGACTTCCCTTAGTCCTTATCCCCTTCTTATGTTTCTTTTCTAGTTGATGAGGTGGAAGTCCTAAATCCCTAATACCCCCATATTGTGAGTCATACTTACCCTTCCCTTAGACATTATTTACTATGTGTTCATATTAATTCTCTTCCCTATAACATCCCCATAGCTTGAGTCCAAAGCCCCATTCTTCTAGAATTATGTATTTATTTTTTTATTATGCTTCCGTAACAAATAATGTGTCATGTATTCTTAAGAGGCTTGTTTGGGGTCCCCTCGAGTTCTCCATTCGTCTTGTTATGCCTAGACCCTAAGCTTGGATCATGAAAAAGCTTTGTATCAGAGCACTAGGTTTGTAAGTTATCCTTAGAAATTCAACACACCATATTAAGTAGAGTCTTGTTCATGGTTGTGAAGTGTACCACAACTATGAATAGGAGGCTATGAGGCATTTTAGGAATAATCCACTTCTTCATATTCTATGTCGTGTTGTAGGAGTTAAATTGAGACATCTTATTCCTAATGGATAATCGTTTTGCTATTTTAGATCATTCCTCCAAGAAAAGAGACATAAAAGGCCCCCACTCCTAAGGGAGAACCGGTCCCTTCGACTCCTCAAGCTCCCCAAGATGAAGAGGGAGTCACTCATGCCGAATACTAGAATGTGGTCACTTTATTGGCAAGCATCATCGCCAACCAAGTAGTTCAAGCTCTTCATAATCCTACCCCACCTCAAGGGTGAGGGATTTCACAAAGATGAATCCTCCAGAGTTATATGGCCCCAGAGTTGAACAAGACCCCCAAGAATTCATCGATGAGGTGTACAAAGTCCTTGATATCATGGGTGTAAGCTCAGAGGAGAAAGAGAAACTATCAGCCTATCAACTAAAGGGCCTTGCTCAATTATGATTTGTTCAATGAAAGGGTGAAAGATAAAATGGAGAGCCTATATCTTGGGAAGAATTGACACTTTGCCACAATAATGGCACTAGGAGAGAATGAGACTACAAAAGTGCATGTATGTCATCGATGGGTTATTCCTGGTGGCCTTAATACTCAAATCAATGAAGTCTACTATACATCTATTTGAGTGGTTGAACAAGAAGATTTAAGGAATCCATTGATTGAATATCTCAGAGATGGAGGTTGCTTGAGGATCTAAGAAAAAAAGCAAACATTAAGAGAAAGGCACACGATTTATCTTTCACCAGGGAACATTGTTTCGATGCTCTTGTGAGGGACTATTCTTGTGATGTCTTGACAAAAAAGAAGCTCAACAAACAATGGAGGAAGTGCATTCTAGTGCATGTGGATCATACCATTTATGGCCTAAACTTTATTTTCTCATCAAGAGGATGGGCAACTATTGGCCAACAATGGTGATGAACTTCTTAGAATATGTCAAAAGGTGTCAAGCATGTCAATTCCATTCTAATTACATCCATTAATATTCTGAGATTCTTCATCCAACTATATCCTCATGGAATTTTGATGCATGGGGACTTGATGTTGTTGGACATTTTCCAAAGTCATCAAAAGGGAAAATGCACATCTTGGCTGCTATTGACTATTTCTCAAAATGGGCTAAAGTCGTTCCATTAAAATAAGTGAAGAAGGAAAATGTTGTTGATTTTATAAAGTTAAACATAATTTTCAGATATAGCATACCAAGATGTAGTTACTGATAATGGAATACCTTTCAAAAATAAACTCATGAGAATTTTGAGTGAGAAGTTCAATTTTATGCAACATAAGTCTTCAATGTAGAATGCACTCGCCAATGGTCTTGTTGAAGATTTTAACAAGACACTTGGTAACTTGTTAAAGAAAGTAGTTATAAAGGATAAAAAGAATTGGCATGAGAGAATTGGTGAAGCTTTGTGGGCATATCGCATAACCTTTAGAACTCCCTCGCAAGTGACTCTGTATTCATTGGTGTATGGCGTAGAAGTAGTCCTTCCATTGGAGAAGCAAATTCCATCATCGTGAATAACAATCCAAGAAGAACTGAAAATTAAAAATAATTCTCAACTTTGCCTAGCAGAGTTGGAGGCATTGGACGAGAAAAGATTGGAATCACAACAAAGGTTGGAGTGTTATCAATCTCGACCTACGATAGCATTCAATAAGAAGGTGTGACCGTGATCATTTCAAGTGGGAGACTTGGTCCTAGTTGTATGAAGACCCATAATCCTTAACAAACGCATCGGTGACAAGTTTACTTTAAATGGGATGGGCCATATGTTGTGAAAGAAGCATATTCAAGTGGTGCTTATAAAATTATCGACCAAGATAGTGTACAAGTGAGTCCAATCAATGGCAAGTTTCTGAAGCAATACTTTCTATAAAGGTCACATATGTTCCTTGACCCATGAGCCTAAACTGCATGTTACTCCTAACCCGCAAGAGTATAAATTGTGTATGGTCAAAACAAATTAAAAGAAAATAAAAAAGTAAAAAAAAACTCATCCTCTAGAACTATGTTATGACTTGATCTTCTTCATCGAGGTACGTAGGTAGCTTACAGTACTTACTCTAAGTCCAGTCACATGAGCAAAAGAAGAAAAAAGAGGGAGTGGTTTGTGGCATGTCTTATCATCACAATATATTTTTGAAGTGTCATATATATCCAAAATCATGAAAAATCATGCATATGTTGTAGTTCTTGAATTCCTCTTCACAACAAAAGAAGTAGCTCGTGATTCAGAAATGCCTATGTCGAGTTATGAATTTTCTACTAAGGCCACTCAAACCTAGAAAATAAATATAACATTTGAAATCTTAACATATGAAATACTGTTGAAATCTACTATTGTTGGCTCAAGCAACTTTTTTGTCTTGCGGTAGAGAGACATTTTTTGTGTAATTCATTGGAGCTTCAAGAAGTTACTCAAAATTAGGGGCATCTTTACCCATGATGTCAAACTGAAAATACCTTTTGAATTGAAGGTTTACTCATTTGTGTGGTATACTTGCAAAGATCCTAATTTGAACACTCCAAGCTCAAGAGATATTTTTTCCTTTAAGGTTGTGGAATTGGAATTCAAGGTGTATAGTCAACTTAAAAAATTTATTCTTGTCAATTTGGAATAAATTTTGTTGCGAATTTCACACATATTGTTTCTCTTGGTTCATTTTTTGCAAGGAAAAAAAAATCTCATAGTTTCATTACTCCTACGTTGAGTTATTGATTTTCTACCACAGATGCTCTTAGGTAAAATGTTATGCGAGACAGAACTTGAACCAACTTTGAAACTATATCTGTACAAATCCAGAGAATGTTTTGTCGTGTTTTTTATATAAGTTGTATTCCTACGAGTTATTCTTCCAATGGGACAAGAATCTCATTATTTTGGTGCTTCTATATCGAGTTATTGATTTTCTACCATCTCAAGGCTGAAAGTTGTATGAGAAATGTCAAAATATGAGGGTCGAAATGATTAAAAATAAATATAAAGTGAACAAAAGAAAGACATTTAAGAGAAATATGTCACTTTTATTCCATCAAAAGAGGATTGTCACTACACCATTCAAAAAGAAATAAAGAAAGAACATTCTTATGCAGAACAAAAGATTAAGGAAAATGTTTATAGCTAAGGATTTGGCGACAACTAGTTTCAGCATCCTCCTTTAGCTTAGCTAGTTCTTTTATTTATGTTTCTGACAAGGGACTGATTTTCTCAATGGCATGAATCTTCACTTCACTATTGGTGATCCTTCCTTTATTTTCAGATAGTATTTTCTTATGCTCCTCAATAAGTGAGATGGTTTGTTTCTTCTTAGAATTCCAAGCCTCTATCTCTTTTTCAACTTTTTCAAGAACCTTTTGAAGCTCTCTCAAACACTTGGCTACTTTGATTTTCTTCTCATTTGCAGTCTGAAGACATTGTTGTGTAGCGGAAAGTAACTCTTGATGAGAATCTCTAGCTATTTTCTGAGAGGTAGATGATCTCGCAACATCGTAATCTCTATATTTCTTGAAAACATTTTGAAGTAGAACTTTCAATGGAGAAAGGTTAATGATGTTAAATTCTCAAAGTCCTTTAAGAATAGAAGTAATATCTATCTCTAACTTTTTAAGGCTTTTCCAGAATTTGGTAGGGAATTGTGTAATACATTCACACAAGGTACGCCATATTTTAGAAACATAAGATAATTTAAAGGCCAATATAGTCTCTTGTGGTTCAAAGTTTTGGGCAACTTGCTGCAAAGGTCTAAAAAGGTCTTTGGAGACATTTGAGTTCAACCTGATTTACTTTAGCCTCCACACTAGTACTTGAGATGTGCTGAGAATGTTCAACTTTTTCAGAAGCAAGCATCGTCAACTTTGTTAATGAACTCTCATTTGTATCTTGCCATTGACTTCAGCAACTGAGAGATGAGAACTCTTTGTCATATTGGAGGGATTTTGGCTCATGATGCAGTCTTCAAATACATCTATATCACTAGAGATATCCCCAAGACCTAACTAAAAAAGTAAAAAATAAAAAAAAGAGTTAGAATCAAATAAAAAAGGTTTAGTGAAATATTAAAGAAATAATGTTTACCTGAAGTGCCAATTCAGCTAGTGGCATTATTAAACCAGTTGTGTCATCTTAAAAAATTATGGTATCAATACTAATGGAATCCAAATCTGCGAACTCATTGTATTGATTGTTCAAGTCCTTAGGATTCTTCTTCAAAAGCTTCCAATGCTTCTCTCGTTGGAGCTAGAGGCTGCACTAGTAATAAGGCTAGTCCCATGAAGTGAAGCAGATAGTTTGAACACGTTGTTGGAATATGGCACAATGCCTAGTGGCTTTTCAACGCTTTTGGCCGATGGGCCGGAAGGTTTCTTCCTTTCGTGAGTTGTGTCGGTCTCCTTAAAATTAGTGAGGTCGGCAGCCTTGAGAGTTGACCTTTGAATTTTTAGGATTGAAAACGACTTTGACAGATTACAGAGATATCCCTGGTGTCATCTTGGACTCTGAAGACTTAGATGAATTTTCTTTACCATCAAACTGAAGTTGGTCTCCTTTAATTGATAAAGATATGTCATTTGTTTGGCCCTTTTGAAATAATAAAGGTACTTTGTCTTAACATGCTCTCTTGATGGGTTGGCCACCAGTATGAATACTCGTGAGTCATTAAAGGCCCCTTATTTGATAGATGCATTGGTATGATAAGCTTTGACAAGATTCCAAGATGAACACAAGAATCCCAATACTGCACCAAAGCTGACAGCGAACCATCATAATGATACTTCATTAGAATTTTGGGAACATACTGACAAAATTCAAATTATCGATTAAATCGTTGATGGAGATAAGGTTCCACGATTAGATCATCATCGTGCCTTAAAATGATGAAACTTGAATAGAGGCTTACAAAGAAATCACTCCACGAGTTTGACAATTCACCTTTTATCGTGAAGATGCAACTCTTTCTTTTGTAGTAGTATCAAATGATAAAGATTATGCATATTCACTTGTTGAAATAACTTATGAGCATCAACAAGGTCAAAATATTTTGCCATCTTTTCTCTAGAAATTTGCCACATTTGCACTCCCCGTTGTGGATAATTCATATAGAAATAGGTTTCAAAATACTCACCAATCCATCCATATACATAATGAATAGGAAGGAGTCCTTACACAAACCCAAGTTTAGGGAGGTAGAGATCTCCCTAAGGCCCCGATAGATGCTTGCAAGGACTGGAACTGCCAAAGGAATTTTTTTGCCATGATCCATCAAGCTCAAGACTTTGAAGATGTTGGCACGAACACAATCGGACCTCTTTTTAGGAAGCACAAATTAACAAAGCCAACAAGAAATAAAAGCTACCAAATAAGCCTTATCTCTCAATGATTCTTCCACGTCTAGTTTGATAAAAGGGTATTCTCCTCTTCAATTCATGGCAAAAAAGTCATGTCAATATTTCTTGAAGGATCATGATTCATTCTTGATTTTGTCTGACTTTTGGATGACTTTTGGGAAGGCTCAACATATTTTTTTGGACCTCAAAATCAGAACTTAATCCAACCGCAAAAGGAGACTTCATCGATGACATCTTTTGTAAGCTGATAGAATGTCAAAAATAAGTATAAGCAAATTCTTGGAAGGAAAGGCTTTCCTTGATCGTCTACATACTTTAACTCCTTAGCTG
Source organism: Solanum aculeatissimum (assembly GCA_038996855.1). Taxonomy (NCBI): domain Eukaryota; kingdom Viridiplantae; phylum Streptophyta; class Magnoliopsida; order Solanales; family Solanaceae; genus Solanum; species Solanum aculeatissimum. The sequence continues at coordinate 5,325 of JBCEWC010004370.1, read as the reverse complement.
AAAGAATAACTTCATCATGAACAGTAAATCCTTTGATGGTTCTCAAGTCCCACAAAGACAGGGCTAACTCTCCGATGAAAGTAGAGAGAGCATTGGTGGATAGATGTCAGTTTTCACAAAAGGCTTGGGGCACATTGTCGTTGTGCTAATATTTGAACAACGAAGCAAATATAGCATCATAAGCCTTGTTGAAGTCCAGAGCCTCCTTGTTATAGAAAAGCACATCTTCTACCCATTCCCAATATCTAGATATATAGTGAACTTCACCAAAATCGGAAGGAGGAACACACCAACTGCTAAAGTGCTCATCGCGACAAGCAGGAATAACATCAATGACATTCTGATGAGAAGAGGACTTCAAGAGAAGAACTTTTTCGTTCATAACTTTGCTTGAGATGTTCTACATAACGTCCTTTGTTTGTGTAGTTGACCATTATGTGATGGATGGGAGTTTTCAGCGATTGTCTAAAAAGTGAAGAGATGTCAATCGCCGAAGGATGAAATTTCAAGATGAGAACCATGGTACGAGAATTTTACTTATCATCAATAATTTCAAGGCAAGAGTATGGCATCTCATGATCATTGAAACATCACATTGCTTAAAATAAGAGAGCAAATATTGTCATTGAAGAAATCAAAAGTCGAAAAAAAACTACAATTAAGTTCAATATTAAGGAGTAGAACTGTAGCAATTTAGGAGGAATTTTGCTACAAATCTTTGCCACAATATAGTTCCACGTGTCTAATTTCAGAAAATCAATCGGCTTATGAGTTTGATTTTTTTTATAATTAGATATGAATTTTATGCTATAGGCACAAATCTAAACAAAAAAAAGAGTTATTGTTAAACTTTCTTTAAAATTATCTGAGAAAGTGGAATGAGTACTTTTGTACTAAGTTTTTGAGACACGATGGAGATCAAGTCTCTCGATTCGATAAAACCCAGTGATATCACATCTTAGCAGTTAAATATGCTTGTGTAAAATGGAGAACCTAATGATGAATCTTTTCAACAAAGGAAAATCTTATATAGGAGTTCTTGTGAAAGTTCTCATTCATATACAAGGCATGCTGTGGTGATTGAAAAAAGAAAAATTGTGATTGACACATCAATGGAAAATTAATCATATTGAGAAAGATTTCTTGGGAGAAAATTTTGATAAAAAATCTTGATTAACTCATCAAAGAAAAAATTATCATATTAAGAGAGATCATTTTGGAGAAAATTTTGATGAAAATCCTTGATTGACTCATCAAAGAAAAATTTACCATATAGAGAGATCTTTTTTAGAGAAACTTTTAATGAGAATCCTTGACTAACTCATCAAAGAAAAATTTACCTTGTTGAGAGAGATCTTTTTTTGAAGAAAATTTTGATCCCTTTTAAATATCAAAAGGAAAGTAAATATTTATTTTTGGGTTAAAAAATTTAAACAATTTTCTTTTTAATGACACACATGAAGGAAATATGATCACTTGTTATACTTCTATGTCAAGTTCGTATGAAAAGTTCACATTGTTGTCTAGTCATAATAATCTTTGTTTAGATCACTACAATAAATTATAAGCCACTTTGATTAAGTATTTTCACCTAGTACAAGAAGAATTTAATGGTAAACAACTCTCAAGTAGCAGCACGATTAGAATGTGACGACAAGAAACAAAATATTTTATAGTCACAAAAATAAAAATTCATTCATGAATACATCAACTCTCATTGTCAAGTATCAGCAAGGCTACACAATAGCAAGTCTCAAAAAAATTATGAATACTTCAAGTCTTGTCGTCAAGTTTTTGCAAGCCTACATGTCGACAAGCCTCAAAGTAAAGGGCATTTGTAGACACATAAAATTTATTATATTAAATTCATATGAAATTTGAATTAAATCCACATTAATTTGGGTTTTAAAAAAATATATAAAGTTCATTTTATTAAGTTCAAGTCCAAGGTTTTCTTCTCCGGCGATACCTCAGATCTGAGTATAGAATCTGATTTCTCTCCTTTCTCTCGCTAAATAAGGGCATCTTTTTGGATTATTTTTTGGGAATTTTTTTATTCTTTGAAAATCTTTATGTCTTTGGCTTTTTATAGTTTTTGACGGCGCCATCTCCGTCAAAACGGAGCTTTCCGGTGACGACAATACTCCAAGATAGCGATCAGAACCATTTTCCAACCAGGCAACTTCCACTATTCTGACATTGTGTTCAACCATTTCCGGTCAGACTCTTCCAAGCAACTAATATTACTTAGGTGATATCCTCCATTTTCTCCTTTTTTTAGCTTGATCAACTTCTTGTTCTGGTCAGATTCTCTGTTCTCTCCTTTTTTTAAGCATTTATTTCTTGTTTGTATAACTGTCATTTGCTTGTTGTTTCTTTTTTTTTCTTTGCAATATTTCTTGCTTAATATTTCTTGTCTAGCAAAGAATTTGAGCAATATTTCCTGCCTACTTGTTACATTTTGAATATATTTTATTTTTTGTTATATTTATTACTTGTTACATATTGTGATTATCTCTCATACTTTGTTACATATCATGACTATTGCTTTTCGTTGTGATCCTCTTGTATTCTACAGGATTATAGGATTGTGAACTATAGTTTAGCTTTAATTGTTCTATTTTTTTATGTTGTTGTTTCGTGAGATTGTTGATTCTCTGTCATTTATAGTTTTCGTATTAGTAGTTCTTAATGAAGTGTAGTGGTGTTGGGGGTTGATGGTGAATTAGGCTCATGTCGTCGGTTAGGTCGGACGCTAAGAGCAGTAGTAGGAAGAGGGGAGAAGTCTTACTTAGGTTGAGAATAGGGACGTGGAATATAGGATCACTTACAAGGAAGTTCATAAAGTTAGTGAAGAGTCTTACGAAGAGACAAATCAATATAGCATGTGTTCAAGAGACCAGATGGGTAGGTATTAAGGATCGAGACGTAGACGGATTTAAATTATGGTACTCGGGTGGCTCTAGGGATAGAAATAGAGTAGGTATCCTAGTAGATGAAGACCTTAGGGAATATATCGTGGAGGTCAGGAGAATTAATGATAGGATGATGTCTATTAAACTTGTGGTCGGTAATCATATTGTAAATATAGTTAGTGCCTATGCGCCAAAGTGGGCCTAGATGATGAAGTCAAAAAGCTCTTTTGGGAAGATTTTGATGAGGTTGTGAGAGGTATACCAGCCACAAAAAAGATTTTCATTACAGAAGATTTTAATGGGCATATTAGTGCTACTTCTAGTGGTTTTGGGGATGTCCATGGAGGCTTTGGTTTTGTGGAGCGAAATGGAGGTGGGACGTCTCTCTTTGACTTTGCTAAAGCCTTCAAGTTAGTTATTGCTAACTCATGTTTTATGAAGAGAGAAAATCACTAGGTTACTTTTTGTAATGTGGTAGCTAAGACCCAAATTGACTACTTACTCCTCTGAAAGAAAGATAGAATCCTTTGTAAAAATTTCAAGGTAATTCCAAGTGAGAATATTTCCACTCAACATAGGCTTCTGTGATAGACTTAGACATTAAGAGGGGTAAAAATAAGAAGGTTACCTATGCCCAACCGAGGATTAGATGGGGTGACCTAACTCCTGCCCTTTCTTTGGAGATAGGAAAAAAGTTGAGTAATTTGGAGGCTTGGAGTAGTAGCGAAGATGTGAATACTATGTGGGATACCATGGTTGGTTACATTAAGAGGGTAGCCTTCGAGGTGCTAGGGATTTTGAGAGGAACCTTTGGTGGATGTCAAGGTGTTTGGTGGTGGAGTGGAGAAGTTAAAGACAAAGTGAAAGTTAAGAAAATTGCTTATACGAAGTGGTTGGAATGTAGGGATAAGGACGAAAGCATAAGGCTTAAGAATATTTATAAAATGGCGAAGACAGAAGCAAATATGGCAGTGACTAGTGCTAAGACAGCAGCATTTGAGCATTTGTATGTTGAATTAGGTGAAAAATTTTGGGATAAGAGATTGTATAGGCTTGTGAAGGTGAGAGAGAGAAAAGCTTATGACTTGGACCAAGTGAAGTATATTAAGGATGAGAAGGGTGAGGTGTTGGTGGACGAGAAATCTATTAAGATAAGGTGGCAAACTTACTTTCATAAACTCTTAAATGAAAAAAAAGATAGAAATATTGAGTGGGGAAACTTGGCGCACTCCGATAGTTATCGAGATTTTAGTTATTGCAGATGTTTTAGAGCTGAGAAAGTTAGACATGCTATTAGTAGAATGAACAGAGGAAAAGTGATCAGACCTGATCAAATTCTGGTGGATTTCTAAAAGAGCGTGATCAAGGAGGGTATTGAGTGATTAACTAGGTTATTTAATGCTATTGTAAAGACTACTAAGATGCCCGATGAATGGAGGAGGATTACCATGGTTTCATTGTACAAGAACAAAGGTGATATCCAAAGTTGTAATAATTACAGGGGTATCAAGTTGTTAAGTCACACTATGAAGGTTTTGGAGAGAGTGGTGGAGATGAAGGTGAGAAAAGTAGTATCTATTTCTGAGAATCGGTTAAGATTTATGTCAGGATAATCAACTAGTGAAGCAATCCATCTTGTTAGGAGATTAGTGGAGAAATATAGGGAGAGAAGGAAGGACCTTCAATTGGTGTACATTGACCTTAAAAAGGCCTATGATAAAGTTTTGAGGGATGTCCTATGGAGATATCTAGAGGCAAAAGGTATTCCAATGTTGTATATTAGGGTGATAAAGGATATGTATGATGGAGCCATAACTCGGGTAAGAACGATAGAGAAGACTCGGAGTATTTTTCTATTAAGATGGGACTCCATCAAGGATCTATGTTGAGCCCTTTTCTTTTTTTCTTTGGTAATAGATGAGCTGACATAGTCTATCCAGGAGGAGGTGCCTTGATGTATGCTATTTGCAGATGACATAGTACTGATTGATGAGACTCGAGCTAAAGTTGATGATCGATTAGAGGTTTGGAGATATACTTTGGAATCCAAAGGGTTCAAATTGAGCAAAACCAAAACAGAATACTTGGAGTGTAAATTCAGTGTTGTTAGAGATGAGCAGACATTGAAGTGAAGCTTGTCATTCAACCTATTCCAAGGAGAGACAGCTTTAAGTATCTTGGATCCATCATCATGAGTAGTGGTGATATCGACGATGATGTTACACATTGTATTGGGTAGCATGGACGAAATAGAGGTTTGCCTCTGGAGTATTGTGTGATAAAAACATTATATTCATTATATAAATATTTATTATCGTTTGAACCATATATTATTTATAATAGATTTATTGTTAGAACAGATAATACACAAGTAAAATGGTGGCTATCAAGTAAGATACAAAATTCGGTT
>JBCEWC010004369.1:0-27525 GCA_038996855.1 Solanum aculeatissimum | reverse complement strand
CAGGGAAATGAATTAATTTGATAATGAAACACTTATCCAAGAGTTTCCACAAAATTATTGTCAAAAATTGCCTCAAAGAGCTTAAAATATTGAAAATGGAGTAAAAATGGATTTTCTCGAAATTAACAATTGTATAGACGAAAATGTACTCTGCAAATGCGAAGCTCAAGAGAAAAAGACCTCCGCGAATGTGGGACTGAGGCCCATGAATATGGAGACCCAGTCCAGGAATACGGAGAAGGAAGGGCAATACCTCTGCGAACACGATGCATGTGGCGCGAACGCGAAGAAGAGTGCATAGCTACACTAGATCAGATTTTTCAGCAGCAAATTTCAACTCGAAATAGACCACCAAGTTCCATTTGGAATCCAAATTTCACTAGACAAACATATATTCGTACTAGAAATGGTTATCTAGATTCTACGGAATTATCTTAATTTGATTTTGAGGTCTTCTCGACACAAATACCAATGCAACTGCAATAAACTAGTTTAAAACTTAATATACCAAAACTGCCCTTGCAAACTCAAAAAACTTTGACGAGACCATTTTTGGCATTAGTTTCACCATCTAGAATATTGGAACTGTCAAAAGTTTGATCCGAGCTTTCGAACTCTGAATGTTGACCAAAGTCAAACTTTGGCTCTGGAAATAACTTAAAATGTAACTTTGGGTCCAAAATCTTTGATTGAAATCTAAATTTTGTTCTATAACTTCTCATAGACCAAATTCGACATTCTAGAGATAATGAAATTAACAGATTTTTTATCCGACACCTGAAACTCAAAGTGACACCAAAACTCATTTTTTCAACAACTTAAGCTTCCAAAAATACCAAAACTCATATTTCCACTTTTAGAACACACGATTTAAATTCCAATAATACAAATAGTTCAAAATAGGTCCAAAGCAACTCACAAAAGAGAAAAATAGTAATTTTCACTGACAAGTTCAAAAATGACCTACAAGGTCAATTTTCACAGATGGTCAATTTTGTAGGCACGTATCTCTTTGTATTATTCTTCACATTAATAATGCAAATATTATTTTATTTTAACCACAATTTTTTAGCAACTCTTTTTATTAAATTTTCTGACTCTTACTTAAGTTGCCCTATTATTTACACAATTAAAACTCTTTCACTAACACATAAATTGTACCCGTCGAATGAGTTTTATGTGTAAAGTGTGAGAATGACCTATATAAGAGCATCTCCATGACGCGAAGGCATCAAAGACCTAGTTGAAAATCACATTTTGTCCCGAAAATTTATCCTTTGCTCAGGTTGCTCTAAAATTCATCCGAGACCACTTTCCCACTCAATTTTTTGCATTGATCATGAATCCAGTCTCAAATTTTTGAAAAATATTTTGAATGATGCGTTATGCGAGTAATCTCTCGTCTAGAGGTATTTTGATAATTTTTCAAGGTGTAACAATCAGGCCACCAAAACATTTCATGCACTATCACACATGAAAAATGAAGAAATCACCTAAATCTTGTTGAATGACCCTTAAATGCTAAAAATGACACGTGTATCACGTCGGGGCTATTAAAATTCTTCTCCATGTTATTACGGATGGCTCTGTAAATCTTTTACAAAAAATAATTAGAATTCATAAAAAAAAATGCAGAGGCTAACACACATAAAAATAAAGAAAATAGCCTAACTTCTATTTAATGGTCCAGAAATGATAAAAAATGACAAGCGAATCAGGTCATGGTTATTGAAATTCTTTCCTAGGCCATTATGGAGGGTTTTAAATAGGTTTTGAGAAAAAGTTGATCGGAAGTCATGCCACCAATAAAATCCATGGCTAACATATATGAAAAAAATAGAATATCGTTATTATTTTGAAAGGCCTTTAAATGCTAATAAACATCGGCAAATTAGGCCAGGCTATTGAATTTTTTTCCTAGGTCATATAGACAATTTTGTGAAGGTTTCATAGAAAAATTGTAATGTCTTGATCCCATTGTTATGGGTAGGTCAATCTAAAAGGAAATTGGGCTAGAAAACTCTGAGTTGTAAGTTGAAAATTTTGAGTCTAGGTCAGTCTTAGACAAAATCTGAATCATGGGACATCTAGGAAAAATTGATAATAGGTTGAGCGTTAAGTTATGATCTCAATCATTTGAGTTGATAGCCAAGATGATAAGAAGCCTATACGAATTTACAGAACTGAATTTGGACGTGTGGAACTCCTGAAAATAAATTTAGCGCAAATGGTATGGTTTGGAAAGTGATAATTTGAGAGTTTATTGTAAAAAGAGAGTTGGGACACAAGCTACAAAGATTTTGTCTCCATGAAATCCGTCATGATGGGATGGCTACCGCTATGGGGGTGCCACCACGACAGAGTAAGTGGCCACAGTCAAACTTTCATCTAGATGATTCAAGTGACTCAAGCTTGGCTAGGGATTTATATTATGAACCTAGCCAAGGCCCAATGACATCAGTCAAGATTAAATTCAAGTGAAGGAAGACCTTGGCATTTGTGTGGCTAGGGCATAAAAGGCAAGATGTGGCTTAGGCATGATAAGGGATAGGCAAGGCTAAGGCAAGGAAAGGTTGTGATCGTGGCATGATCATGGGTAAAAGGTTTGAGGCTAAGTGTTGGACAAGGATAATGGGTCAGGGAACTGGACCACTATGGCAAGTTGTGCAGGGCAAGACCCGAGCATGGCGCAGGCACGTAGGTAGGAGCAAAGCTGGGTGGCTAAGGTAATTTTTTAGTGCCAAATTTGAAGGCTACCCACGTGTGCCCTCCACATGCGTGGGGAGTTGGGTCATTTTGGTAGTTACTAGAAATTCTAGGCTTGTCATCATTATAGATAAGGCTTCCAAATTTGAATTTAAAGTGTGGCCTATCAACTGGGGATGTCAACTAAAAACTATAGTCATGTGACTGGGTGTAACAGACCAACCTCAGGCAGATTTGGGCTAGATAAATTTAGTAAATCTAAGTGTTTGTGTGCTTTATTTGTGGCATGAGTTAATACTAAGTTGGGACTTATTGAGGTATGTGCTTGTGTTGTCTTAAATTTGTATTCATGGGCTACGTGTTGAAGTAGATCAAAGGTGAAAGAAAAAGGCTAAGTCTAAGGGTGTTAGACTGCCTAAGTGGGATAGCTAATAAGGGTTGACCCCACTACAACTGGTATAAGAGAAAAGGTTGTTTTAATTCAAGAAATGTCTGACAAAAGTAGATACAACGAGATATACGAGAAGGTTGCACGATTGGAAGCCATTGTGGGCATGACAGATAAAGATGTGGCCATAGTTGATATTATGACACATATTTAAGGCATCAATATTGTGATGCAGACCTATTGTGGTGTTGTTGATGGCTAGTTGGCCAAGTCACATGCTTTTTGTGAGTTTTTGGGTACAATGTCAACAGAAATTAGCAGAGTATGCCTTTGTGTGGATACATAAGCTAGTAAAGCAAAACCACATGTCTGATGTATTAAGTTGTAAAGAGGTATTTGTTATTGTTTATCCAGTTACTGTACTTGAATCTAACTTTTTTGATAATATTAAACTTAGAGTTGCATATGATTTATTATATGTTAAGATAATGGATCAAGTCAAAAGGGAATAGTTAGACAGTGTTGGATCAAGGACAATATGCTATATTTCAAAGGGGAGAGGTGAGAATCGTTGTACCTCAAGGTGATGGGTTGCGAAGAAAACTCTTCAAAGAGACACATAATACTATTTATGCTGGACATCTGGGTGTTGAAAGGATGATAGAATTACTGTCCGAAAGTTATTTCTGGCCAAAAATGAAAGATGACATTGAGGCCTATGTAAAATCATGTCTAGTATGTGAATTGGACAAGATCGAATGGAAGAGAAGAGCTAGTTTATCACAGCCTTTACCTATTACAGAGTGTTGATGGACTTCTGTTTCAACAAACTTCATTAATGGATTTCCAAAGGTGGAGGGATAAACATCAATCGTGGTTGTGGTTGATAGGTTCTTAAAATATGGTATCTTTGTTGCTGCCTCTACATTATATTCTTTTGAAATAATTGTTGGGTTATTATATAAACATGTTGCAAAAAACATTGGTGTTCCATTGGATATTATGATGAGATCCCTGGGCTTTGTAGTTCTAAGACTACTTGTCCTTGTTTTGGGTACAAGTGCACTGGAAGATGATTGAGTTGGCCTTGATGGTCCTATCTATAAATAGATCATATCCCATTCTCTCTCTTACAAGTCCCATGTCTGGATGTCTTAGCCTTATTTCTATACTTCTCTTTTCCTTGCAACTTCTCCTCCTATGTCTTTTGCTAATAAGTCATCATTCTACCAATATACAAGTCACTAATTAGCATTTTTCCCCTTCCCTCCCTCCTTGTCGATGGACCTGGTCCAACCATATACAAACTCATCTAGCTTCTCATATTAGCAACCATATTAGGAACATAATAGGAGAGTTGAGTAAACTTAAGGATGTACTCTTGCACAATCATAGAGCCCCATTTCAAATTTGAAAACCCTCTTACCATTGCCTCTCTCAACTCTCTCAAGAAGAAGTTCCCTAAGAAAGCTTCCTCAAATGTTGCTCAAGTTAGAATTGGTGGATGATCGTTATCCAACACAACCCTATCAGTATCAACTACATGCATCAATTGGAACACTTTTTAGAGTTCATCAATGTAGTTCTACCGATCCTCCTTAAGTGTTGACCCTATGAACTCAGGCGAGTTCACTTTTAGAAATTCATGAATTCTGGAGGTATCTGGAGCATCCTATCTACCTAATACTATCTAGGAAGTGGTGTTATCACTATTTGAGCCAAAGTTTTAATTACATAACGAAGTATAGCATTGGAGATGTCAGACTGGGTTGGTTGCTCTGCCAACATAGCTGGGCCTCTTTGCCCCTTAGGAACTTGTTGTCTAGACTGGTTAACAGTCCATCTGGCTGGGTGTCTTCTTCCCCTAACATGTATGGTAGCTCTTCTTAAAGGTATGATCTGAAAAACAAAATGCAAACACAAGAATTAGAAGAGAGATTTCATAGAGTTTAACTCTATGACATAAACTCAGAATATGAAAAACGTTAGATGATTCCTAATGTCTTATAACCTCCTGATTAAAAGTGTGGTGCACAACACACCAATAAGAAAGACTCTACTAGACATGGCTTCATAGGCTCTCTAGGGCTCTTAAACTCTGTGCTCTAATACTAATTTTTTCAGCTCTTGGAGGGTAACCTTGTTGTAGCCTGCGCTTAGAAACTATTACTGGCTCCCAAGCGAACCACTTGGTCTGATTGCACATTTATTCATTCAAATTAGTGGAAGACTTAAAATGAAGAAATAATAAGACGGACAAATACAATCAACAATCTAAATTTATGAAGAACGATTATAAGCCAACAAATCTAACTTCAAATCAATAACATAGGGATAGTCTGACAGAAATAAATCAAGAGATAAGGTTCTTAACATCAACCAATCACTATTTAATCCATAAAGCCTTTGTCTCTACTGTCTAGATGTTGCCAATGATTGATTCATATCTACCTCAAATGAAAATAAAAGTACTAAATTTAAATCAAGAAAAACATAAGTGGTATCCTCCAAATGCAGGGTAGGACTCACCAATCAGCTGATAGAAGATAAAATCCTCAAGGAATCGCATCATGAAAAGATGCAGGCTCAAATGGACTTCAGCATGTGGAATGTGCGAGTATGTAATATGGCATAATGAACATACAAGGTAGAATAATATCTACTCAAATAACTTAGATTAGAAAGATAAGGAACTCAATCAGAATGTCATATGTCTAACTAAGAATGTGGTTTAGATAGAAACCAATCGTATACAATCCAATCCAACCATTAGAGTACTATCAAGCCCCATCTAGGAATTTCTCTTTTTCGAAAACCCTCACCTATGAGTCGGTAAAGTATAATTAGGTGACATCATTGTCATATCCATCCAATACTTTGCTAGGGTAAGTGATGAATCAACTAATCAAGGATCCATAATCAATCAATCAAGTCCACTTTAGGTATAATAAGGGGATTCATCCGATTTATGGTACAACCCTCACCTACACTGGCTACAAAGTTATTGAGTTCAGTGTTAGTAGTATTATTCAATACGGTGGTTGATATCCTTCCAAGACTCAATGCTCACAAGAATTTATCTAATCATATCATTCTATCAAATTAATAAGCCGCATGTGGGCTCTTATCAATTCATCAATTCTATCACAATCAAATATTTCAACTAATCAACCTATCCAATCAATATCATCCAAGAGTAGTTTAGATATGCATTTATAGCAAAACTTAGTTCTATCCAATTGTTTGGGTTTAAGTTATTATAACACAAAAGGGACTTCTAGTTTCATTAAAGTTGCATTCATCTTCAATACCATTCATATTCATAGATTCCACAATTCATGCTTCTAGTCCCAATCAATGCATATAGACATTTAAGTTTAAGCAATAATATAGCCTGAGTTTATGTAGTAAATGATGCAATTCATTTGTTCAAGAACTAACTCATTGAAAGTATCAATCATTTATTAATACGTAAGAATATCCTAGGGTTTTGGGAAGATCTTAAGAGAACATTCATGGAAGTCTCAAATTGTTCACAATTCAATCAATTGTATCTATAGGGCACATGGAAGAACTTAATGGATGTTTTACATAGGCTTACATACTTGAAATGTGGAGATTTCATTCAAAAATTGAAGAAGTCAGTTTATGCTATTGAACCCTAGATCTTTACTTCTTTCCCTTCTGCTCTCAAAAGATGCTAAGTGTAAATGGTGACAAAAGCGTCATGGAGAACAATTAAGGGGCTTAAAGTAACCCTAAGATGATGAGGTTTCAATTTAAAAAGGATGAAAAAAATACTGTCGCGCCCTATGTTTTTCTCGTGGAAAAGGGAACCTGGACGACGTCGTGGCAACGACTCTTTTGGGATTTGAAAATTAGGAGAGTCGCCACCTAATAAATTTAGGTGCATTAGGACACCATTCTCCGCCTAAAACTAATCCTAAGGGTAACATCTAACTAGAGACTAGGGTAAGGGTTCAGATTACTCCAAGGGGAAGGTGTTAGGCACCCCTCAAGGTCCGCAAGTGTTGGTCCCGGCCGTATCTTTATTCTATGTGGGTCGCAAATAAGAGTCTCTTTTATTGAAGACATTATCCTAAAAATTGACTAAGTGATAAAAGAGTTTTAAGACTTAAGCGTAACTCATTATTTAAGTGAGTACATTATTAAATCTCGTTTATTTTAAAGTTTATTTTCCTAAGACGTTTTGCCTAAGTGATAAAAAAATAATTTAAACAAATAATCAAACAATTAAAAGAAGAGCTACCCCAAGCAAGTAGGAATAAACAAAGGAGAGAAACAAAATATTAAAGCTAAACGATTTATTTTCCACTCAGATCAGTTACTCGGCTTTTGTTTCGGAAGACAAAATTAGATTTTATCATATTTAGCTCACAAGGCTTATGTAAGCCAAGGGACGAAAACCAAGGTTTCGTTCCCATAAGCGTGAGGTTTGGTCATCATTTCCGAGGGTCCTATCTACCCTTACCCCTCCTAAGTTTAATTATTTATTAATTTAAAAGTACACTAAAAATAAAAAAATTCAATCGATTGCTAAAATGTCTATCGTCCCTCCTAAGGTCCAAGAGGCATTTGAACTTCTAATTTGGTAGTTCTAGACTAAAATAGGAATCTAGAGGGTTTTCTAGTTGGACTCTATGTCAAGCAAAACAATTAGGACAAAAATTATCACGTAAAGTCTCATTTAAGCCTCCACACCACATAATTGTAAAAAGTTGTGACATGTTTAAGAAAATAACATAGTTAAAGTTAATAATGTAATTGACAAAATATTCTTTAATAATATCAATTTGTGATCATAACTTTGATAAACATTTTGTTAAAAACACTTGTTTAATAGCTTTTGAAGAATATTAAGGGCTTATTGAAGTTAAATTATTCTAGGTCCACATAACATATGAAAAATTATTAAACTTAAGCATAAATTCAGAAAAAACAGAGGATAACTTTATAATGTAAGGACGTTAAATTTTTAATTGAAATCTCTTAAAACCATGATACTTTTCGTAATATTAAAACACCCATTAATTTTTAACAAAATTGCACTTCTATTTTAAACAATATTTACACATAACAATAAAAATCACATTAAAAGTTACACTATTTATGCCAATTTTATTTTATCTCATTTTTATTATTACATATAAAAATATATATGTATATTTCAAAAGATAGTTAAGTTAAAGAAAGGTTAATTAAACGCTAAAAAATGTGATTGATTTAATTCCTATAGGCATATCCTAAATCACTCATTCATGTAAAAAAAAAAAAAAAAAGGAAGGAACATATAGCACATAATTTCCCCTCTCCCTTAGCTAAATTCCCCAATTTATTATTATATTATTACATCATTCTTGCGGAAAATAAATTAACCAAAATACGACAAAAAAAAAGAAAAATAGAAAAGAGAATCTTCAGAGTCGTCCTCCAAATCCATCCCACATCCCAGGCGACTCTTCACACCTTACGATTTGCAAGGAATTAAAGTTTGTAATGCTATAAAAGAAACACTAGCAGCATCTATATAATAATGATAACTGAACCAACAAACAAATAAGATAAGAGTATGTATAAAGAATAAGAATTAACCTATAAGAAGAAAGAAACAAATAACGCAATTCCGAGCAACAGGAGATAGGCCAAGGATTTGAATTATTACTTCCCTTCAAGAGTGTCAGAGAGTATTAGAGAGAGGAAGAAAGTAAGATGATGAAAGTTTTCGGCGTTTCTATAAAGTTCTCTGTATTTTTTCGTGGGTAGAGTGTAAGTGTGAACTATGTGAGAATTCTTAAAAATTGTCTCCCCCTTATGAAAAAAGTATTCATTATATAGTGGACAAAGAACATTACTAATAAAGGAATATAATCAAATCAGAGTAGATCAATTAAAATCTATCCTTAAATAAGAAAAAAAAAAGAGAATCAATTTAAATATCAAAATTTACCATAAAGGATAAGTAAAATTTATTTTAAAATTAGAAAGGCAAGGGGATCAATTAACAATTTATACTTATCATAAATTAATGAGGTAAGAAATTTTGGTAAAAAAATGTTACCAAAAATACGTAAACAGACCTAAATTTTAAAGGAAAGCAAAATTATATAGAATTGTTTGTGCAAGAATGATGCCATAAATAGCCTAATAGAATTCGTTTGAGTTAAAATTATTAAAATTATTTAATGGGAATAAACTTTCAAAGAAGGAAAGTAATTAAACAGTCAATCAGAAAACAATATTCATGTCAAAATCTACCTTAAATAGAAGAGCAAAAAAAAGGAAAATTAATTCAAAAAAATAAAAAAAAATCCACAAAAAAATAATCAAATTAGGGAGTAAAAGGAATTAGTCAATCACTTAATTACTTAATCCAAACTCAAAAATATATAAAGTAAACGGCTAGAGAGGTGAAATATGTGAAGAATCACACATGATTTTTTACAAGATCAACAAATATTTGCAGTTGATTAAGATTGCCCATAAGCAACTCAAAACAAATAAATAAATAGTGTTCAAACCACAAAAATTTTCAAGATAGCTGAAATTTTCGCATAGAGTACAAGCACACAGATTTTCAAGAGTTAACAAACATTGATAAACATAAAACAATTTTGAAAGAGAAAACAAAAATTGTTCTTCTAACAAACATATTTACACACAATCTAGAGACTTAAACTTAAGAAGAAAGTGAATGAACAAGTTTTGTGTATCTCATATCCAACAGCCCATTACAAAATCAACTAGTTGAAACAAATAAGCACAACAATTTAGACAAGAAGATGTCATACCCGGATGGATCTGAAAAGATCCATCTTTATTACCATGTCTTGGTCCCTCATTGGCGTCAATGGTCGCTGGCAGGGAAGAAAAACGAGAAGAAGACGGGGGAGAGACGCTGGGGTCGCCGGCACTGGCTGGTGGAGGAGATAAGGTGGCGCCGGATTTGCTGCTGGTGCGGTTTCCTGGCGGGTTTCCTTGACTGCCGGCGACAGCGGTGAGGAGATGAAGGGGCGCTGGCGCTGGGATAAGGGTGACAGGGTAGAGATGAGGCAGAGATGAGAGAGTAAAGGGGTCGCTGGTGGCGACTACTCACCGGAGCAGGACATTGTAGATTGGTCACGGAGAGAGGGATGTTGCGACGGCGACGTTCCATGGTGGCGGATTCGCCGGTGGGGAGAGAGAGAGAGAAGTTAGGCTAGAGAAAGAAAGGATGGAGGGAAAATGTTAGGTTTTAGGGTTATTAGGACATAATAATGGATTAATTTTAGTCATTAGATCAAAAAGGATGAACGACTATAATTAAGTCTCACAATAAGGGGCAGATTTTTGGGTGAAATGGGTCAACCCAGATTCAAATTGAATAAAATTGTACTGAAATTTAAAAATTGAACCACAAATTGACTCAATTTAGGCTAAAGTTGAAAGGAATTATAAAGAAATTCGCTATAATCGAAATATATTCCAAGAAAATTGATTAGAATTGAAATGAAATTGGTAGAAAAGGCTATGAATTAAATAAATTGGGATGAAATTGAATAGATTGTCATCTAATTAATTATAATAATTATAAAATATACAATATTTTAAAATAATAATCTTTACGTAAATAAAAATATGTAATATATTCTCAAACTGTTACGTAAAATATTAAACGTATTAGAATTATCATTTTATATTACAAATAATATATAAAATACATGTGTGTGTGTGTGTATATATAATATTTGAAAATGCGATATCGACATAATAATAATAATAACAAAAAAAATATTTACTATTGATATCATTATCATTAAAATAATTACAATAAAGTAATAATAATATTAATAATGAAAATAACTTATGATAAAATGAAATATATTTATTTTATTTTTTTTGAAAGTATTTAAAATATGCAATTATAGGATAAAATTTGAAATAAACTCATTTATTTTAAAAGTTTTAAAAATACTTATTTTAACTAAATGACAGTTTAAAAGGGTTTAGGTCGGTCAAAATTGGGTGTCAACAAATACAGATGATGAGACTTGATGTATGAAATAACCTTCCTAGGATAAGACCCACAAGAATCGTTCCGCTCAACTTTCGATCCACCAGGCATAGCCAAAGTAACCATCTTGGCAAAACAATCAAGAATGACATGACGCACAGACAACTAATCCATATCCAAAATAACATCAAAATCAACCATATCAAGAGGTATCATAACCTGCCAAAGAAATAAGATAGGATTAGTACACCTGATCCACTATTAAAGGGTCACCTCCTAGGGTAAAAATAGGTACAGGCACAAGCATACGATCACATAATAAGTCAAATCTGGCAGAGAAGTATGTTGACACATATAAAAAAGTAGAACCAGGATCAAACAACATTGATACAAGTTGATGACAAACTAGAACAATACCTGCAATAATTGTATTTGAGGTCTCAGCCTCGGGTCTCCCTAGAAATGCATAACAATGAGCTCCCCGACCTCTACCTATATGAGTCGAAGAAGCACTCGCCCTATACCTCTAGTACGACCACCTCTATCATACCGAACTCTACCACGACCTCTCACCTACAGGGCTAGACCTTTAGCTGAAAGTGCTTACTCCCTAATTGGAGCAGCTAAATAAGTGTGATGGGGGCCTTGAATGAGTCTGGAATAGGTATTAATGAATCATATAAGTGGGATCCCCACACCCAAAGCAAGATCTCAGAGTAGTCTGTGATTGTGTAAAACCAGGAGCAATGTTATAGACACCCTGGACCTCAGATCTCTAAATTCTAGCTACACGTGGACCACGTTCTAACGCTAGCAAGGATGTATAGACTCCTCGATGCTGAAATGAATCACCTTTATCATGAGAATCTCGACTTCCAAATGAGACATCAGAGAGATGACCTGATGATCGGGCCCTCTTAAGTTCCCCAAATTCCTCTTTCTCTAACAACTCCGCCTCTTTGGTGGCACTCACCACAGATTGGAAAGAAACCCCCTCTCTAGCCACCCAAAACACTGACCCTCTGATAGAATGGTTCAACCCTCTAAAAACCTACAAACCTTCTCTGTCTCACCTAGAATAATGGTTGAAGCATGTCTAGCCAGCTGGCAGAAACAAATCTCTTACTTTGTGGCTGTCATCCTGTTTTGTTCAAAGTACTCAAACCTCAGACAACTCTCCTCCCTCACACTCCATGGGGTAAAAGGATCATAAAAGACTCTGGATAAGGTCTCCCAAGTCACTGAAGGAGACCCAACTGGCAAAGATCCTGCATATGCCTCCACCACTCCCTAGTCAGCCCACGAAGCTGAAGAGTGACATAACAAAAACCATGGGACTCATCTAATACAACTATCTCTAATAACTCTCTGCATGTAGTCAAGAACTCAAAAGCATCCTTAATCTTCCTACCCTAAAATGTGGTGGGTTTATTTTCTTGAACTTTTCATATTAGGGTTGCTCATCCTAAATCAATACAACCATGTGTGCATCCTCAACCACTGGTGCTTGATTTATCTCAATAATAGAAACTGCGAGTGATTGCCTACCTGACATGGCACACCTAGAGCCTAATGCTGGTCTGGAGCCTGAACTCCAACTCTGGTCTATGATCCACTTGGTGTGCCTATGGCACTACCAGTCTGAGCCATACTCTCAAGCACTCCTAATACTGTCAATAATGTATCATGAAGCAAGGTAAATCTGCATACTCTGGAGGAATTTGATCTCCTCTAACCTCGAGCTCAAGATCGAGAGGAAGACCCCTCTTATGATCACGAGATGGTGTTGCTGCTCTAGCTCGACCCCGGTCTCTACCTCAGCCCCTAACATTTCCCCTACCTCTACCCCAATCTGGGGTCTCAGTAGCAATCTCAGGGGCTGCCTCACCTCCTCTGCTAAAAGTTGATGCCCTGGTCTTGGCCATCTGTCAAAAAGAACTCACGACATTAAGCAGTAACACAAGTTCCCATGTACAACTAAATTGAATGAAGTAAAAGAGAATTTTCCTAACAGTCTTTATAGCCTCTCAAGGATCAGTAATGGACATCTTCACACTGATCCTCAAGACTCTACTAGAATGGGCTTGTACACATGTGAGACCTATGAACTTGAGGCTCTTATACCAAATTATCATAACGTGAAATCGAGGGTGATGACACTTTCCTTTAACTCATCGAATCAAGTCAACCTAACGAGAATAATAAAGATAATGTGGAAGCTAAAAAGATAAAACCAGTCTAGAAAGGAAATAATAAGCACAAGGAATGAACATCTATTTATAAATCCATCTCAGAACTTGGTATCACATGTACAAGCCTCTACTATATAGAATTTAAAGAAATAAGTACAAGTCTCAAGTCTTTGCTTCTCAAATAGAACAAAAACCATAGATAATTGAAGTTTGAAGGTACACCAAAGAGAATTGGCTGCTACTTTTTAAATTACCTCGAAGCTCGGTCTAACTAGGAATGAAAAATCAAGAGGTACCGAGCTCAACACCTACACAAGTGTAGAAGCAAGGGTGAGTACCTAACAACATGGTACCCAACAAATAAATTCTAAACCTACTAAAGCAATGAAGAACACAAGTACTCCTTCCATCCTAACCACATACCTCCAAAATAACAAACCTGCACGCAGGAAAACCCAACATACATAGAATATACACTACTAGGCATGTCTCCTCACAATTATACAATTTACACAGAATCATAACCTCAATGAAATAGGAACAACAAGGAATATTTATCCGTAATATATAAGCATTAACAAGAACTCAATTAATCTAGGTACAACATCACAATGACTGAGGGGCAAATGATGCAAATGCAATCTCAAGTAATTGTGATGAATGTTTATCCATTGATACACATCCCCTGATCAAATCAGGTTGGAACCCATGGGGGTCTCACATAGATCATGTATTCGCCGAAAATGATCTTGGCAGAATGATCAAACTAGAATATTACCCCGGTCGCCGAAAATGACCTTGACTATATCACTCATCGGCATATTACCTCGTCATTATCGGTAGAAACCTCGACACCAAATATCAATGTCTCTCTCAACAACCTCGATCGGTAATGACCTTGGTCCCACAAGCCAAAATCTTTTCCTCATCTCATTTCCAGATTCCAATACAAATAAGCACATAAATGATAGATATATGTATGAGACGTGAAATCACATGATACCACACACACACACACACTATATATATATATATATATATATATCAACAAGGTGACATCTAATATAACTAACAAGACATCATCATTCCTCAATAATCAACTCACAACACGTATATCATGTTCCATGTACAAATGACCAACTCAATACATCAAGTAATACTTCATTATTAATGCATCATATTATTTCATAATACATTTAATGTAATTGCACATTTAATCAACTCACATTTCATTTCAAACAACCAATTAGGAAATACAGGGTTCAACACATTTAACATAGGTTGGAAATGCACTTGCCTTAGCCAACAAAGTGAAGATTAATCCAAAATCGGAGCCTTCCCCTTTCGAATATACTCCAAAGCACCACAATCTAATAAAATACTGATTCACAATCACAATTTGAGACTAATAACACCAAGATAAAGCAATTCAGGGAATAAGGGTAAAATGGTTCAAAATTTTAATACCAGAAAACAAGTTAGAAATCTGAATTTTTACATAAAAATGATCCTTGAGGTCATAGGAATCTAATGGCGAAAACCATTTTGAAAAAAGGAGTTGAAATGAATCCATATCACCATTTTCTTTTTAGAAACTCAAATCCATAAAATCCCCAATTTGATGTTAAAATCAAGAATTAATCAACGAGAATTGAAGAAAATAGTTGAAAAGGACTTACCTAATTGATTCTCCCTGAAAATTCCTTGAAAACACGTCAACATCCGAGCTCAAAAATATTGGAAATGAAAGAAAACAATAAAAATTTGACGTATAAAAAGTGACATTATTTAGGGCATTTTAAGTCTCCACGATCGCGGCCTGGGGCCCGTGAATGTGGAGGTCAATGATGGTCAGATCTTCACGAATGCGAAGGCTAACCGCGAATGTAAAGGTCACTCAACTGGCCTTCCGTGAACACGGATCACCTCACACAACGTGGAGGCCAATATGCTAAGCCTCACTAAAGCGAAAGGTAGAGCCACAGTCGTAGAGAAGACATCAAAGGCACCAGATATCAACAATGGTACCTCGAGAATAATTTGGAACCCGATACAGACAAACCAAATATGTATCCTACAGATTTGACATTTTGGACTACATGGAATTATCAAAACTCGAATCTGAGGTCTCCTTGACTCCAAATTCCATAATTAACAACTAAACTAGTTTCGGCCACTTGAAATGCTCAAATGCTACCGGAACACTTAAAAATTATGAAGAAACTCATTCTAGAACTAAAATCACTTCAAAACTACTGGAACCATAAAAAATTCGAACCAACCACCGAAACTCAAATATTGACCAAAGTCAAACTTGAGTCAAACTTTAACTACAATTCCAACTTCGGACCTAAAATTCACAGAATAACTCCAAATCTGATTTCGACAACTCTCTTAGATCAATTTCCGCATTTCAAAACTGATGAAATTGACATAATTCTTTTTTGACACTCAAATTTTTGAATGACCACAAAATTTAAAATTTGATAACTTAGGCCTTCAAAACTCATTTCTTTAGAAAAAACTCAACGTTTTATATGATTTTCCAAAAATAACTTTCAAAACCATTCAAACAAGACTCGGGTAAGCTGTTGAGAGGTGTAAAATGGTAATATTACAACAATAATAAAAAATGACCTTCAGGGTCATTACAGGGTCGTAAATGGTATTACCGATCGTAGACCCCTCTCGTACATCAGTCCAACACTTAGAAAATTCTCTAGAATTCTGAGGTTAGGACAAACCCCTTTGTACAGCTCGTGGAAAAAAGTATGAGTTACAGACCCAACTCGTAAGTTCCACTCAAATTCAGATTTTGACTAAGTGTTGAGGGGATCGACGAAACCTTGTGTACGATCCGTAGGATCATCTACGAGTTGTAGATATAGCTCGTAGATGCTTATCTGGTGCAGAACTAGGTGAAACTCTAGAATTTCCTGGACTTATCTGGTTTAGAAAACTTTGGGGGTGTCACATCTTGTATACTAGAATTTGTTTGTGTAAAATAAGAAGAATTTTAGAAAATTAATTATTGAAAAACAAGAGAAAATCCTCTATTTGTAGACAACAAAGCGTAGTGTGAAGAAATGTTTATTGTCCCTTGTTGGAAAGTTCACAATCCTTTGAAAAAGTTAATAACTTTTTTGAAAATCCATAACCTTTTGAAAAAGATGCAACTCTTTAGAAAAGTCACAATTCTTCGTAAAAGTCATAGTTTTTTATTTATCATTTACATGTACACTGTTTAAAATCCAACAAATATTATCCTGCACAATAATACCTTGCAAAGAGAATGACCAAATTTACTTGGTAAATAATGGCCATTTTTTTCTTTTTCCAAAGAGTTGTCATTGACTTGATTAACCAACATAATTACTTGTTCACCTCAACCATGTCTCCAAGAAATAACATTTTTTCTAAAAAATACTCACAAAAATTGGATAATTTTAAAAAATTCTTTTCATACATTTCATTCCAACATCACGCACAAACTCACAAAAATTCAAAAATAGTTACAAACATTCATGTTTAAACACAACTTCAATTTTTAACTTGAAAATTTCTTCTTTTAACATGTTCTACTCCTCCTCCTACTCCTCCTCTTCCTCCTACTCTTCTTCTTCCTATGAACTTTCTTCTTCCAATAAACTTTCTTCTTCTGATGAGCTTTCTTCGATGGAAATACCTAGATAAAATTATATATAAAATTTGAGAAAATTAAACGTGATCAAGAATTGTTTCAAATAAAAGATAAACCTAGAAAATGTCGCCATGACATGTGTATATATTATATGTTAATTAATGATACGTTTCAACATTGTTTTCCATTTGTTACCGATGGAGAATTCTTATCCTCTTGAATTCGGGTGTTGGGACCTCTATGCCTGCGGTAGTGATTCCTCTGACATACACCTTTACAACAATAACCCTCTTCATAGATTAAATTATTTCGTAGAATGAATTTTATTTGACTATCTACCGTTTCATTGCATGTGTTTGGGGTAAACAAATTGCATGTGTTGTCTTGATGATCCATTTTTTTTTTACTAAATTTCTTTTAAATCTACCCTAGATGCCTTGAAGAAAAAATCTATGCAAATACAAAGAGTAAATTACAATTTGGTAAAAAAAAATCTTTTGGAATAATAATTTTATTTTGTGATATTGGGAAGGCCTATTTAATTCAAATCAGCCTTTGGCGTTTTACCAAAATCGAACAGAGCTTATATCCATTGGCAATAATGTAAATAAATGTACTTGTTTTCAAAGATTCTAATCAATAGAAGTACAAATGTAAAACCCATGAAGGATGTAATATGACTAAAGAAGGACTTCTTTATGATGAAAGATTGAGGGTCTAATTGACATTATATAAATTAAATAACAATAATTACACGCATACTGTAATATTACAAGTGAAGAGTGGGAAAGGTAGGATGTACGCAAATCTTATGAGGTAAGAATATAAAGTGAGCATAGTAAAATATGACTCAAGAATTTGAGAAGTTGACACAATAATGTCAAAATAGTGTTGTATTGAATTTGATAAGTTGATATAGTAATATTAAAATACTGTTATGTTGCTTCAAACATGTCTAGTAGTAACAAATTGAATTTTATAATGGATGAATAATTGAACTAAATGGCTACTTGACATTTCAAACAATATCATTTTCTCAAAGCATTTAGTTGTTATTATGAAAAACAGACTTTCTTTTATATACAACAAGAGGAGGTAACACTAATCATTAATTGGAATTGGGTGGCAGGAAGTTTGATAGCAAAAGACTAATAAAAGACATCTAATTCAAAAGGAATATATAGCTAATTCTGATGGTTGTTAAGTATTATTTTAAAATATGTTATTATATATTGTATTCTATTATACTTGTATAGTAATATATATTATCTTAATGAACAAAATATTTGGATACATTATATTGTTCTTCATCATTACATAATGTCATATTTCAACAATTTGAATGATAAACCTGTTGAGTTTTGAAATGTGTGAATGACAAATAAAGGGTTATGACTTTTTTAGAAAGTTGTGACCTTTTTTTTAAAGAGTTGTGACTTTTCTGAAAGGTTGTGACTTTTGCAAAGAGTTTTAAATTTTATGAATGATTGTGGTCTTTCTGATAAGGTACAATAAGCACATTGGTGAATAAAATAATTTTATCTTGGAAGGATATAGTCCATTAACCTCAGATACTTGAGGAGAATAATTTTCTTAGAAAATATTGTGTATTTAGTGGGCTCAATTTTCTTGTCATTTTTGTTTATATTTTTTCTTACATATTCTGTTTTATTACTAATTTTAATTTGGGGAAAAAACATCCCTATACACTTTAAGACATTAAATTACATGAATGTGTCAATAAAATTTATTTACAATCAAAAGTCAATACTTTTTTAACAAAAATATACATGTATGGGAAAGTCAAAAGAAAAACCAGAAAAAAGTTATTAATTAGGGAATTTGTTTAATTAATGAGTTTTGTCTCTTTCATACATGGGGAAAACACAAATTTATTGTTAATTAATTGAGAATGACAGAACATAGGGGAAATAAATTTTTTTTCTTTCTAATAAATAATATTAATCACCAATAAATAAGCTTTTGGAGTTTTATTTGTATCAGACGAAAATAGTTAGTGTTTTTTTTGTGTGAATTGACGATGGTATAGTTGGTTATTTTTTAGTGGTTTGTTCGATGTGATTTATGTGGTTGGTTATTTATTTAAGTTGTTTGGTTGGTATCATTTATTTGGTTGGTAATTTTTTGATATTTGGTTTGTATTTTTTTTGTTTGTCTGCGTGTGATATATTTTATTGGTATTTTTTTTGTATTTGATTGATATTTTCTTGGTTTGTTTGATGTGATTTATTGGGTTGGATATTATTTGATGTTAATTTTGTCTTACGTTGTATTTAGTTATTTTTGTTGGTGTTAATATTATTTAACATTATTCATAATTGTTAAAAAAAATGATCGTAAGTTTATTGATTGTATTTGTTATTCTTAAAAACCAAAAAATAATTAATAGTTGTTTGGTGAAATGTTGATTTCAAAGTTTGATGATTGGTGTATTTATTTGTTAATATTTGGTATTTATATGTTGAGTTTTGAAAAAAAAATCGGGTGACACAAAAAAATAATACATGGGATTATTAGTTAATCCCAAAAAAAATCAATGAGGGGCGAGACAGATTCCAAGCATTAATTGGAGTGTAGTTTTTCAATGTTAGATGACATAAATGTAAATAAAAAACTTAAATATGTAAATATGTTTTTATGATTGACATAGTTCGTAATTTATGCTCTTAAAATGTATATTATTGCAATTTATTTTTGGTTTTGAAAACTTGCTATAATCTTTGTGTGTATTTCTTCCACAATTTTTTTAAACAAAAGTTTTTGTTTTACATTTTTGGGGGTTCTACAAAAGTTTTTATTCTAAGTATTTTAATTTAATAATACATGTAATACAAGTTCAACAACAATCTTAAGGTAATTATTGTTTATTATTTTTGAAATCTATATTCTGCTTGGAGACAAACCTTTGTGATTTTCTATTTGAAATTTAACAAGGTAAAATCTTTTGAAGATAATAATCTTTTGATTTTCTACTCCTTTGGTTTGAAGAATATTAAATTTTACCAAACAAATCTGACTATGCATTAATTGGTTCGAAGAGTATAAAAACATCACCAATCTGTTATATATTAAGTGTGAATTAATATTTAAACTTGAAGAATATAAAAACTTAAAGAAATATTAAAGTTCATACTTGCAGAACAATTTGACTAATGTAGTAATTTCATCGTTATTGTTGTGATAAGTTGTCAATTTTATTTATTTCTTAATGACTCAATTTGTCAATTGACGGTAAAAATAAATGGCTATTGAAAATGCTACTATTTCTGTTGCAGCACCAAATCAAACTGTTGTGCCACTGGTGGAGAAATCAGAAAAATTTTCTAGAGTCAACTTTAAAGGATGGAAACAAAGAGTGTTCTTCTGGCTCTCCACTCTTAGTATGCTGAAGTTTACAAACAAAGACCCACCAGTTCTTGCTGCCCATATGCCAGACAAAGAAAAATTCATATTGTTGAGGCATGGAAATAGGCAGACTTCTTATGCAAGGGCTACATCCTAAGTGCTTTGGAGAATGATCTATACAACGTCTATAGTGCATTGAATACTTTAAAAGATTTGTGGGATGCATTTAAGATTTAAGAAAAAGTATAAGACTGAAGACGCATGCTTGAAGAAGTTTGTGGTTGCCATATTTCTGGATAATAAAATGATAGACAACAAAATAGTTGGAACCCAAGTTGAAGAGCTTCAATTTATTTTTCACGACCTTATTGCTGAAGATATGGTGGTTAATGAATAATTTCAAGTGGTTGTGATGATTGAAACCTCCTTCGTGGAGAGACTTCAAAAACTATCTAAAGCACAAGCGCAAAGATATGAAACTTGAAGATCTTGTGATTCATCGTAAGGTTGAGAAAATTAACAAAATTTCTGAGAAGAAATAGCATGAAAATTTAAAAAATATGAAAATAAATACTTTTTAGGAGGCTTTTCCAAAAGGTAAGAAAAGAAAGAAGTCCACTGGATAAAAGAAGAAGCAAGCCAAGAAAAATATTAAAGGGCAACTGCTATAATTTTAGAAAGGTTAGCCACAAGGCTCCCTACTGTCTTGTCCTGAAAAAAATAAGGACAAGAATAAGAGTCAGGAAAACATTGTGGAAAAGATGGAGGATGTGGAATTAAGGGTCAGGCAAACATTGTGAAAAAAATGTAGGATATAGATGACCTCTGTGTTATGATATCGAAGTGTAATTTGGTTGGAAATCTAAAGAGTGATTTGTTGACTCTGGTGCCACTTGACATCTTTTCTCCATAAAATAAGCATTTGCAAGCTACACTACTGATGGATTCGATGAAGAGCTTTTTATGGAAAATATTTCAACAGTCAAAATTAAACGATGAAGGAAGGTACTTTAGAAGATGACTTTAGGCAAGGTGTTGACTCTCAACAAAGTTTTGTATGTTCCTATAATTAGAAAGAATTTGATTTCAGCCAGACTATTTATTAAAATGGTTTTAAGTGTGTTCTTGCAACAAAGCTCTAATGAGTTGTATTAAAAATTTTGTTCTATAGAAGTCTTTTTCTACAGAAAAATTTTGTTCTACAAAAGTTTGTAACACAAAGGTTTTTATTATAAATATTTTAATAATACAGGTTCAATAACAAAACCTATAAGAGAAGAAGGGTATGAGGTAGATAAATGATAAAATATAATTATTTAATAATAAGTAAAGAAAAAAATATTAATGTAATGACGTGATGAAATCAAAATTAGTTTTTATACAAAATGAGACTTATTGTTGTTACCAACGATAGATTTAAATAATACGATACAATAAAATCTAAGTACCAATCAAAATGTACCTTCGATAATAAATCTTCTGATGGCATTCAACATTGCATCAATATAGGCTTGATGATTAATGGGTACATTATTGGATGTTTTCTTGTGGACATAAGCTAATGTTGGATGGAAGCAACACATGGGACGATTACCAATGAAAGTACAAGAGGGGGGGGGGGGGTGAATTGAATTTTCTTTTCTTGATATAGAACTGTTGCTAGTTAGTTAACTGTTTTGTAAGGCAGTCGACTAGAACTTCTAGAGCAGAAATGCAGAAGATAAAAGTGTAATGGAAAATTCGACACCATATGTTTTTATACTGGTTGGGATCCAAAGTGGATCTTACATCCAGTCCCCTTGGGTTGCAAGGGTTGTCTCTTTAAGCCTTTAATAAAGATGGTTACAAATATTGAAACTATAAACTAAAAACACTCTTTTTTTTTGTTTTTCTTTCTTTTGATACACTCCTTTCTTTTCAATATCACTTCTTTTTTTCTCTTTTTTTTTCTTACACAGTAAATCAAACTGAAATTATAATGTTTAATGAAGAGCTTGAAGAGTGAGTTAAGTATTGCAGACTTGTATATTTCGAGCTATCCAAGTGCTCTCTTTTTAAATCAGAACAGACAACATCCCAAGGGATTTGATCCTTGGAAATAGGCAATGAGGATTCCTATTCCTATTTCCAAGAATAAGGTTAATGCTTGATTTGAGGGAATCTTCCTTGATTGAGTTTGAAGACGATTGATATGCTTTCCAGATTTTGTTTCCAGGTTGATTGATCTGGTATCCTTAAATAAGTCGTGATTGATCTGGTTCCTTCCTTAGATCACTCTTGAAAGATAATTCTTTTATATCTTTGATTTCTTCCTTGTTTCGTACTATTCAAGATTTTCTCTTGGATCCTACATAGATCCTTTCTCCTGGAATGACTGTTCTAGCTATCAAGATTTTGTCCAGAGATTTGTTTTCCTTTTTGTAACCTGCAGACAAACATCATCCAAATTTACAGATAATTAGCACTAACACCCATTAATCTTACCATCATACTCGTACATATGATATCTTGTAACGAAAGTTTTCACAACAAAAAACACCTCTTTGATATCTATCAAGATTGGGAAACCTATAATAGTGTTCCATGGGCTCAAAACAAAATTGTCCAAAATGTTGGAAACTATCTAATTGTTGCTTGCATCATTACAAGTAGAGATGACTATGGCCTTTTCGAAGATGAATATAAGGGTGAGTAAACCTTGTGCCACCCCTAGCCATATATCATGACGATTGATGATTTTACCAAAGTTGAGGTCAAAACAATCAATAAACTAAGGATGGTGAATTAGTATAGCCTCTTCTCTCTTTGTATCAAAAGCCAGAATATTGTTGTCACTTCTGAGCCAATATATATAATTGCGCCAGTAAACCGGTGCAAAATAGTAGGATAAATCGATGGCAGTATTGGATCTCAATTTAATTTCATGCTATATTCCAGGTCTCTCTGATGAAACTACATGAAATTTGTAGAACCAGTTGAAATTTTCAATCATCTGTGTTATAGTTACCAATTTATATTTATCCGAACTAGGGTAATCAACTGCTAGGCCTGTATAACCAATCACATTTGTTGACTCTGGATATGATATCAACTGGTGTTCACTTGTTACTGGATTAAAAATACAATAAACCATAATTTCCTCAAAATCAAAATACAAGAGTATCAACCCGTTAGATGAGGTCAAAATTTCAATTTTATGATAAGAGAAATCCATCGAACATTGAGTGATTGGAGTAGGGTTTAAGGAAATGGTATAGAATTTTTCCAATAAAGGAAGGGTTGAATAGATAAGTTGTGTAGAATAATTTTTATGGTGTTGGAACAAACGTTGGGAAAACTTAGAACCAGAAATCCTACCTTTAAGTTTTTTGTGTAGAATTTTAAATTGGATTGCAAACTTCATGGGCAAGCGAGAGATGATCTCTCCAACTATATCATCATCAAATTTCATGTGTTCCTCTGCTCTGTTGTCATTTGTCATGCCCTTGATTCGTTTCATTCTTTCTTAGAATCTACAAAGAAAGACGCATCAAATGTTTTACCGAGATGAAGTCATTGTTTTCATTAACGCTAAATAGTATAAAACTTAATTGGGTAAATCCTTGAAGTGATTCCAAAGATCCGCATTAACAATCGATAAACTAAATATATTTATCTGTAATGAGTCGATGGATGTCTAGTGCTCACCACTAGTCTCCGAATATGATAGCTACAAAAGGAGGAACCAATGTTGTTGGCTCCTGCTAGGCCCTGCATCACGAAATGGATGCAGAAATTAGGGTAAGTACTAGAAATATGGTACCTAGTAGGCATCATGGGCCGACTGAGTAAGAACAGTAAATAAAGCAGGGACAACTAGAATATACACCACAATATCTAGGTACAAGCTCCAAAATTGTATGTCGATATGTATGGAACTAAGCGAAAACTGGATAACAGGGTAGTAATATACGCTGGTGTAAGGCCCTACTTTCTATGCTTGTACGTCAATCGGGCCCTCATTAGCCCAAAAGGTACACCCACACACAATAATAGGTGAACAAGTGTAAAGATCAACGGTGTCAAGTCTCACTGATCTTATAACTCGACTATGTGTGCTAACCCACAACCTGCTAGCACAATCTGGCTGGGCCTCTAACCTAGACTGTATATCCCAACCTGGCCTTTAACTTGGCTATGACCTAGCTTTCAACACAGGCTTTGACCTGGCCTTCAACCTAGACTATGATCCGACGATGTCAGTGGTCAAACTTGGATCTTAGGCCTTGGAATAGTCCAAAATGCCCTCCATTGGTAGAACCTCTAAAGGTATAACATCTAACTTAGAGCCTCTAACTAGGGGTATACAGAATGTAATCAATCCTCGTTTATACACTTTCTAGTGGGAGAATATGTGCCCAATTACGGGGAAATGCTCGGGCCTTTAACTATGTAGGACCTTATTCTGAGTTCCAAGGTGACATTGTCGGTCCCCTTATATCCGTGCAAAATCTGATGAATGATCCAAAATAGCCGGCCAATCCTATGAATAATCAGGTTCCCGTCTCATCACAACATATCTAAGGCTCAACTCTGCTGACATTCTTTGAGCACTACATCCCATCTTGCTCATATTTGGTTCTGATACCCTTCTCCATAGAGCATTTTCCTCCAGATTATATCTCCACAACCACTTTAGCAATAGACTAATGTTTTGGACCTTCAGATTTTTGATGGTTAAACCCCTTTCTCCTTGCTAGTAATTAATGTTTTCCATTTTACTATATATGTGGATAGCTTGATTCTATTTTTTGCTTTGCCAAATGAAATTCCTTCTCAATGCATCAATTTTTTCCCGTATCACATAAGTGGGTAAAGCATCTAGAACACTGTTGACCAAAACAACTCTAACACCCAGTGATGTATTGTCTTTTCCATCTTGACAGTCTCTTCTCACACATTTCCACCACCCCCATTCCATAATTTCATAGCAGTATTTTTTAGAACCCAACGGCAAACTCAAATAAACAACAGGTAGGGAGCCTACTGCACATCCCAGAACGGCTGGCAAGGTTTGAATATCCTCCACTTCTTTGATTGGATAAATCATACTCTTCCTCCAATTCACATGAAGCCCGGAGACTGCCTCAAGCATGACTAGAATTAGCCTAAGATATCTTAACACTTCTGCCTTTGCCTCACAAAAAATCAAAGAATCACCGCATAGAAAGGATGTCTGATCTCCAAAATTTCCCATTCCTTGTTAAAATTATTGAAACCTTTTAGTTAGCCATTGCAGCTAGCACACTTTAGCATTTGATTCAAACCTTCCATGACAAAGAGGAGTAAGAAAGGTGATAAAGGATCGTATTGTCCCAAACCACTCTGAGAAGAGATGAAGCCTTCAGGGGAGCCATTCACCAAAATAGAAAACCTGATTGTCTTGATGCAAAAATCTATCCAGTTAACATGATCATAGGCCTTTTCAATATTAAACTTACAAAGAATATCAGATTCTTGCACTTTTTTAGTATCCACATGTTCATTGGCAATCAAAGAAACATCCATTATCTGTTTGCCTCTTAAAAAAGCTAACTGATGCCCATTCACCAACCTATATGCCATGTAAATCAATCCTTAATAGAATTTGATCCTCCATTAATTATCACAATACCTGCAACTATTAAAACAATACATATATTAAAAATATTAACAATATTATAATTAGTATATATACTTTTTTTTGTGTAAACAACATGTGGATGTTTAAATAAAATATGATTGTTTACATAAAATATATAAGTATAGTGCAAACTGTTAATATAAACATCATATGATTGTTTAAACAAAGTATGATTGTTTACATGAAGTATGTTTGTATAGTGCAAATCCTTAATATACATATGTGAATATATGTAAACACCATACATTTGTTTAAACAACATACCGTTGTTTAAACATCAAATCCTGAATATACATATGTAAATATAAACACCATACAGTTGTTTAAAGAACATACCATTGTTGAAACACGAAATCCTTAATATACATACGTGAAATGTAAACACCATGCAGTAGTTTAAACAACATATCGTTGTTTAAACACCAAATTCTTAATATACATAAGTGAATATAAGTAAAATCGTATGTTGTTTAAACACCAAATTCTTAATATACATATGTGAATATATGTAAACACCATACAGTTGTTTAAACAACAGCAAACAACATACTGTTGTTTAAACACCAAATCCTTAATATACATATGTCAATATATGTAAACACCATGCAGTTGTTTAAATAACATGTAAATGTTTAGTGCTTGTATAAATATTTCACACTTACTTAAAACAACTACAGGTGGTTTATTAAAATAATTACACGTTGTTTAGCAAAAATTTAGAATAATCAGTTGTTTATTTCATAAAAAATTTTAAAAATATTACCTAAGATCACAGAGATATACATTCCTTTTTATTCTTCTTAAAGTAATGCTCAAACAAAGAATAAATACATATTAAAAGGATGATTCAATAATAAAGAAAAAAATACCATGAATGAACCCTAGTTTTAGAAGATCAAGTTATTTGAAAGATTTTGATGTGTTAATATTAATAAAAAAAAGAAAGAGAGAAGAAGAGGAAGAAGAAAGATACCTCAACTGCATTCTTCTTTTTCCGCTTCTCCTTTGCCTTTATATACTAGGTCTTTGTGCAAATACCCAAACTTTAGGGTGTATAAAAATTTATTTATTAAATAAATATAATCCCCATTAAAAAAAGTCCCTTTTACATTATTCTTTAGACTTGTGTCCCTTTTTTTTTTAATTCAAACTCTCAAAAGGTCTTTTTTAATTCACTTCCCCTTGTAACCCTAGGTCTCCTTCCATTGTCAATGCCGGTAAGCTTTCACACCAAATTGGCATGCTAAAAATCAACCCATCATTCTCCATCTCGATGCACTTTGGAATCTTCTCCATTGGCCCTCTCACCTTGATTCTTGCCTATTTAAGGTGTTATTCAGTAACCCTAATCTATAGCCAATCGCACACTCTCAAAAGATGCTAAAACTTTACTGTTCCAAATTATCTTAACATTTAGGGTAGAATTTATTTTAATAAATATATCACCCCGCCATCAAGTATTTTTATTTAAGTTTCTTTTCTGAGAGGTGGAATAGGATAACATTGTTCAAGTGTAATGATCATACATTTAATGATTGTATGTCCCATAATAGGTTCATT
>JBCEWC010004368.1:0-27526 GCA_038996855.1 Solanum aculeatissimum | reverse complement strand
TTTAGAGTATTTTATTAATTTTAATATTAAAATATATAAACTTAATTAGATTACTTATGACCGCGCGAAGCGCGGGCTAATTACCTAGTATAATATAATAAAATAAATATAAATATACTAAATTATTTTTTAAGTTGAGTATTATAGTAACCTCATTACAAAAGTCACAATCCTTAAAAAAAGTCACAACTCTTAGAAAAAGTCATATTTCTTCGAAAAAGTCACAACTCTTCAAAAAAATCAAAACCCTTCGAAAAAATCACAATCCTTCGGAAAAGTCACAACCCTTTGAAAAAGTGACAACCCTTCGAAAAAATCACAAATCTTCAGAAAAGTCACAACCCTTCGAAAAAGTCATAACCTATCGAAAAAGTCACAACTCATTGAAAATATCACAATATTTCGAAAAAGTCACAATCATTCGATGTGAAAAAATTATAAAAAATATACAAAATAGATTTGTAAGTTAGGAATATT
The DNA here is from genome assembly GCA_038996855.1 of Solanum aculeatissimum. Taxonomy (NCBI): domain Eukaryota; kingdom Viridiplantae; phylum Streptophyta; class Magnoliopsida; order Solanales; family Solanaceae; genus Solanum; species Solanum aculeatissimum. Next base: position 27,049 of record JBCEWC010004368.1, on the reverse strand, counting down.
ATAATAATTTAATATTCAAGTTTGGGAGTTCAAGCATTATTGAAAAATCAATTATGTCGAAAAAATCATATTATAATTCAAAAATATAATTAAAAATAGTTAAAATTTTAACAATATTAAATTAATAAAAATTCTTGAAATATATTTATAATACTAAATTTTGAAGAAAAGATTTTCCACCCTACCAAACACACCCTTAATACTACTATGAGATACTGCTCTTTTCTTTCTTTGGATGCTCTGTGAATTTTGATGGAGCTGGCGGACCCCAACTGATTTTATCCATTTTTGTAGATGGGAGTAGAAGATAAAATTTTAAAAATATTTCAAAATTTATTTTATTTTAATTATCTAATTAAATATAAAAAACTCAACCCACAAAGTTCTCAATATCTCCACGTGATTCTGCTATATGAGTTTTGTTGACGTGTATATTTTTTTTTTTTACATCTGCTAAAGCCTATTTTTATTATTTTTGAAGATTGAGGATAATTTTTTTTTTATGAATAACAAGAATAAAGATCATTAAATATTAATCACACACGACTTTCGTATTAGTTAAAAATCGTATCAAGGTATCAGTCAAAAGACATTTGATCACATCTGTATGTTTTGTTGATTTGTTCATTCAAAATTAACATATTTCTTAAGTTATATGATTTGAGATTAATTATATTAAATATTGATTTTAATCATTTTTTTTCTAAAATTTAAACTAGATATGTCCAATGAAGTGTTAGTTGTTAAAATATTAATTAGAAAATTTTCATTAACAATTAAGAAACAATTGTTGTTAATTAGTTGTTGAGACATTAATTAGAGAAATTTTTTAAAAATATGAATTTTTATTTTTCATATTAAATTCAATTAAAAAGTAAAAGAACTTGAAATTTTAAGCAGGACGGATTTATGCGGGGACAAGATGAATTGAAAATGAAAAATATCATCATACGGGGTGAATTAAAATAAAAAAAATCATCATACAAAGCGGAACGATTTAAAAAATTTATAGATTAAATTGAACCCACCCCATTACCATCCCTATATACAATTCCACGTAAGCGGATGTAGGACGTTTGTTTGGCTTCAGAAAAAAGGTTGGTGTTTTTTTAAAAATAAATAAATAGGAGTCTTAGCTCATTTTATTATAAATAAATGTCTTCAACAAATAAAGCTAAAGTAAAAAGAAAACTGGCCAACCGGCCCAGACAAAATGACCCTTGCCTGGTCCAAAATAGGACCACTTTAAAAGACTATGGTCCCTAGAAGACTCCAAATTATTCTTTACCTTTCCTAAGTGTTGGGCAGGCGTTAATTTTCTGACCAAAATTTTAGTGGCCGTTTGCCCATGTTTTGAGAAAAATAATTTTACTATCTAACATATTTTTTGGAGTTCAATTTTAAAAAGATAATAAATTTTTTTTGATCAAACGTCAAATTCAAAACCTATTTAAACCACAAACAGATTAAAAAAACACAAATAAACCATGATTTTAGAAGATAATTAGAATAGGCTTAGTGTAAAAAGATTTACACTTTATACAATTTTTTAAACGGTAACCATTAAATATGACTAACGTCAAATTTTGCCGTTTGTAAAATTGTATAAAGTGTAATTTTTTTTAATACTAAGCCTATTTTAGTTACTTTATAAAATCATGATTTATTTATATCACTTTAATCCATTTATGGCTTAAATAGGTTATGAATTCATCAAACGTCCGAGCACCCCTTCGTTAGACATCATTTAAGAGTATGTTACTAAATAAACATTTTTTATACTAGCATATTCCACTTCCTAAAAGTACACACACTAATCATATTTGTTGCCATTTCTTAATTTTGATACGCAGATCTTATCACTACCTCAGAGGTAAAGAAGTTGTTCCCTGGGAGCTAGCTAAAGTTTGCTTAAAAAAAATTATATTTACACATACATGTAGCATTCACTTCTTGTTTACTGTTTGATTGATTATAATTAGTGTTTTGTATGTTTGTTCATTCCATATGACTTCTTGCACTTGCTCCAATATGAACGAAAGTTGCTTCTAAAGAGGACAACCAATTCTTCAGGTTTACTCGAGTTCGTGTTTCTAGCCAAACCAATTGCCAACTCAAAATAGTTCTCCAGTTGAATCGTTTTGCATGATCTTCATATAGTAACTCTTTCATCGATGGAACTATAGCAGAACATGAACAGTCCAGCATGAGAACAAACTCTTCAAAGATACAAATTATGGTAGATAGTTGACTAGATTTGATACTATCATTTAATTGTTCCAGTTTTCCCCTCCCCATTCTTTCCTCCAGCATATGAAGAACAATGGCTAACTGCATGACCAAGCATGCCTCTCTGCATGCCTGCAGCCAAGTAGACAGATTTAACTGAATTGCCACCACAGTTATAACTATAATATGTTAAAACTTTGTCAAAATCTGACAGTTAAATGGAGGCTCAAAGTGAAGACCAAGCACCACTCAACAAACACCTCAAATGTCAACCTCAAAGCTCAATGTGTGATCCACCAGATTTTGCTTCGCAACATGGCAAAAATGCAGGTCTAGACTGGTATCGTATATTATGATTATATGATGGTACATCTATAATTAACAAAATATGTGACAAGTTCAAATATATTTTTGTTCATTTTCCATAGCCAAAGAAAACATGCAGCACAAAACAAGTCTGAACATTTGATTACCAGCTGATATCATTTTGCAAGAGAAGAATCTTGCCATACAGAGTTGTTTACAAGCATACATACACAAAACGAACTGAGCCTTTGTGCATGGAAATAGAATTGGCAGTCTGGGAAGGATGGCACTTAAGTTTAATCTCAAAATGTCATAACTCTTAAAACTCAGAACACCACAAACATCTCCCTCTTTTTTTTAGATCTCTAAGATTATCAGCATGTACTTGATTTGTTCAAGTTTCTGGAGTTTAAAACCCCATCATGATTGATCAATTATATTTTGATGGAAAACTGTCATCCCAAAAAATTAGTAGTGGTTGTGTAGGGATATTTTATCAATTTTCCTAAAAGGAACTTATACATTAAAAGCAGTTCACTTAGCCTGTAGATCATTTCTTGTCATTCAGAGGTATAACAATTACCAGAAAAAAAGTTCAAAAACCATTCTGCTGGAAAACTATGGAGAATACGAATAAACATTATGATTCCAACATTTTTATGTTAATTCTTGTTGAAAATTTGGAAGTGACGCCATTATAAATGTATAATAGAGTATTGCTTATGTCCAATACAGGTAAACTATCTTGGAAAGTAAATGTAGGAGCATGCTTATTTGGACTCTGTTCGAATTTTGTACTCTTTCCTTTTAATAAAAATGTACCTTAACAAAAAGTAATCAGGCAAACTATGACTGCTGTTGCTAGACAAGTGAAATACAAGTCATTATCAATATGCAAAAAAATGCTAGTATTACCACTCTGAGCCAAAACCCAAGTTGCTCAGACTCTCTAAAAATGTTGTTGCACCTATGTTGGATCCTCCAAAATTGCTCAACTTTTGAAGGATCTGACACACACCCCATGACATTTAGAGAAGCCCGAGCAACATAGGCCAAAACCACAGTAGGATTGAAGTCTGAGCAACATAGGCCAAAACCCTTGTAGGATTGAAGATATATCATTACAATTTTAGAGTAATATAACCCATAGCTAGTGATCATTACCATGGCAGGTATGCCAGAATCAACTATATCACTTCATACATGAATTTAGAACCCAAATATACATATATAAAAACACATATGTCTCAAATTTAGAGAAGAAAACTACTTGTATCTCAACTAACCAACAACAGCACGGTGAGCTTCAAGTTTCATATCTAGAGGTAGTAATATATTTATCCAATTCACCAGGCCTAGTGAACTAGAAAAGGACAGGTGGAAGCATAATGCCTTTGCAATCTACCAAGGGAATAGTTATCTGCATCAAATTTAGATAGGCTACCACAGAAAATGCCTGTAGATCTAGCGGCTTAAATATCCTTTTGTCAATAGATCAGTTTGAAAAAAGCAAACTTCAAACATTTTAAAATTTCTACTATACCCACTGGAACAAATTGTATTGCTTTAGTGGATGATCAAATTCTGAATATTAAGCTGCCCATCTAAGCCAACAGTAGCTAGGTCAACTTATACACGCGAGGTGATAGATTTAATGTATACTGAGTCCAACAACAACAACATACCCAGTGGAATCCTACAAGTGGGGTCTGGAGAGGATATAAAGTACGCAGACCTTACGAATACCTAACAGAAGTAGAGAGGTTGTTTCCTGGGAACTCTCGTCTCAAAAACCCATAAGTAGAATAAACTAGATATGAAAAAAGAAAAGGAAAGGCAAAAAAAAGAACGACTAATAATGAAAAAACATGATAGTACGTAAATACGATAAAATTAACATATATAAGATGGATAATGATAACACAGGATATAAAGACACGACCAATCCTACTACCCTACTATACCCCAAGGCCAGACATCAACCTAACCCTACTAACTTATTAACTAGCTACTCTAATTTGAGACCTCCACTCCTTTCTATCTAAGGTCATGTCCTCGATGAGATCAAGTTTCACCATATCTTATTTGATCACCTCCCCCAATACTTCTTCGGTCTACCTCTACCCCTCCGTGTAGTTCCTAAATCTAACCTCTCGCACTTTCTACTAGGAGCATCGATCTAAATTAACCAAGAAAAATATATTTGACCTGTCAATAATATTAAGCCTAGTGAGCAACACATTGAGGGGGATGAGATTTATTTCTCACATAACGATATTAACATGGGTTGATAACTACTTCATAGTCGGTAGGCTAAGAGGTGATCCAAATCATTAAGTCAGATAGTCCACTCTCGAGGTTTCCCAGCGTATTACGCTAATGAGTGATATAGAAATTTGCTTCTTACTGAATTAATAGACCTTATGAAGAAACTGCTCGATCCATTTCATAAATTCACCAACACTTCTTAAATCAAGAACAACATGTTGTTTTTAACGGTGTGAAATGAGTTGTTAGATATTAGATTCATAAGTGACTAACGCTCACTGATACAATAAATCTAATCTGATTCCTTTAGGTCAGTCTTATCTATCCCTAGACCCTGTTTACAGTTCAAAGAAACAACTAACAGCTTGTTTGGATGGTGGTTTTACTTGGTATGGGATGGTATGGTTAGTAAGAAAATCACGTTTGTTTTGATGGGAAAAGACATAAATTCCCACTTGAACTTGTTTCGAAAAGTTAGTTACACATTTAAAATATCACAACAACCTATTACACACCTTTACTACTTAAAAGTGAATTTAATGCATCCCAAGACATGTAATATCACCCTCACAGTGTGTGGTGTATTACACTCGTTGCCACATCAGCACCATGTTAGAAATTATAACTTTTTATATTTTTTTGATTTTTTCTTTCTGTAATTAATTTTTTCCTTTGTTAACTATATTTTTATACTAATTAATTATTAAAAATCTCTAATAATCATATCTTCTTCTTCACATAATCCCACTCACTTCATCTCTAATCTCATTGGAAAAATTATTTTTATTCACCCACTTCATGTTAGTAATAAATCACAGGAAAAGAATATGAAGTGGGTGAATAAAAGATTATTCAATAAATCTACCCACATGAAGGATTCCCTCTTCGTGCTACCCAAGTAGCGCTACATTCCATTACAGACACCTCCATTTCTTATCGTAAAACTCTTCATACGAAAAATAATGAGAAGTCACCGGAAAAGAATATATATCACAATTCTCTTTGTATTCTCCGACGAAGAACAATCAACCTATCACCACCATATATAAATCCACCTCCACAATACATTCCCTCTTTTTTTCCGACGAACTAAAAGCTATCATACAACCATCGAACAACCACCATACAACCATCTAAATAACCGCCAAACAATCACCTAAACCACCACAAAACAGCTTGCAAACCCAAATCAGTCACCAACGACAAACACCAAAACAAACTCTTTTTTCTTATCTTTTTCAAATCTAGTCAATTTTATCAGAAAAAAATTGAAATTGACATCTATCTTGAATCCTAAACATTAAAATTAGGAATATCTTCGAAAACCCCCAAATTTGAATCAAACTCAAACTTAAAAAGCTCAATTCATAAATTGAAACTCAACAATCTAAGATTTAAAATAAAAAATGATTGATTTGCTGAAATTGGGAACCTTCTAAGATGAGGAAAATGATTCTTGGCATCAGTGTTATTTACTAGATTTAAAATCTTCTTCTTCTTCTTTACCCGATTTCCTAGCACAAGGTAAACAATTTTAAAAAAAGAATGAAGAAGAAGAGGATGATGGGTTGAGGTGTAAAGAAGAAGAGGATGACGGGTGAGGTGTGATGAAGAAAAGGGGAAGGGGGTTGATTTTTCTTTTAACTTTACTTTTTCTGACGCGCATATTTAATTATTTTTTTTAAAAAAAATTCCACATCAGTTTTAGGGGCAAATAAATTCACTTTTGAATAGTAAAAGTGTGTAATAGGTCGTTATAATAGTTTAAGTGTGTAACTGACTTTTCAAGATAAGTTGAAGGGGTAATTTATGTCTTTTCCCTTGTTTTGATTGTTTCTTGAATTACATGGTATGGTATGATTTGGGTTCATGGTTTTGTAAACATGAAAAGCCCTTACTTTTTTAAACCACCAAGTTGGTGGTATCCCATGATTTACTTATTTTTTTCCAACTATACCCTTACTAAATTTTAAATAATTTTAATTTATCATTTATTCTTTATTAAACTTTATAACAATAATCATTCTCCTCCGCATTGACTTTTGAAGCTTTTTTTCCACCTCAAGTCTTCTCTCCTACATTTCATCTATTTTTTAATGTTCGTTTTTTTTTGTTTCTCCTATTTCAAAGTTACTTCAGCTTTGGATTATAAGTTTATGCAATTGACTACTATTTTTAATTATTACTTTTACTAAAAAAAAAAATTTTAAAAAATAATATTAATTAAGGGCTATAATAATTGAGGCATTTTCGTAAGTTTATCAGTACCATACAGTCAAGTCAAACAACAAAATTATCATTAAACAATAGAAAATCATACAATCTATCCAAACATTGGTGTTCAATATAGTACCATACAGTACCCTACATTATGAAACCACGACAAACCACCATCCAAACAGAGGGTAAAGCGCTAGATTTTTGCCTTCTCTGAACAAACTTTTAAAATATGCTATGAAACTTGCAGCCTTTTTGTCATAAGTTATTAACACCATATATGTTTCAAAACATAACTTTAGATATGCAATTTGACCGACTCCTTGCATTGTCTTGTATTTGGGTTTTCACAACATTTTAGGCCTCTTGCTCTGTAAAAGATGGATCCATTATATGTATTCTTATTAGAAATGATTCATATGTATTCCATGTCCCTTCTCTCTTGAGGTGGGTTTCTCCATGCTGAACTACAACAACCGAGGTGTTAGAACAACAAACTCTTTCAAGGAAAAATAAATAAAAAGAAGAGGTCAACAAGGCCACTTCTTCATTTTCAAGCTTTGATCTAACGTAGTTACAGTTCTGTTTCCATACAAATTACTGTGGTAACCCTATCATTCCTAAACAAAGCAGTATCAGTAGAAGGATGAACCTCAGAGGACACACTTTTGGGAAGTTCCAGAAAGCACAAGTGCCTCAATCAATGGCACACCAACGTTCAGTAAAAGCTGGCATCCATTTTGTGCTTCATCACACAGATACTGCATACATCAAGAAGCTCGTATTAAGAAAATGCAGTAAAACAATAAGCAAATGAAATAAAGGTATCGCATCAAAAACCTGAGAATATCTCATAGATTTCAGTAAACTCATGATTTGCCAAATCCAACAGCAGCTTTCTTTATTTTCCGTGTGTTTATGCTTTCAGGGGTTGGCAACCCAGTCCTCTCTTCATACTTCTTTTCTAGCGCCTGAAAAATCCAGTTACAAAGATAAGCAACATAAGACTTGGCTCCTAGGTGAAACACCTGCTAGATGTTCATCTCCCAACTTTAATAATCAGACACTAACCACTAAATCTTCACGTATTGTGTCCAGGACTTCATCAGTCATTTTGTCAAAGAAAAGAACTCCCTGCAATTGCTGACTTAAGTTAAAAAGAGATGTCCAACGGAAACTAAGTTTTGTATTTAAAGCAGATTATTCATTCATGTGCTTTTTGATGAAAAGACTGCATACACACTATACAGTACTACAATATCTGAACTCAATCAGTAGCACTGTTGAGCAGTCCAATAAAAAGATTTAGACCTGGAAAGGTTTCTGAATTCAATTCTTTCCGGTTCTTACTCATTTTATTAGACTGATCAACGTACAGTTACTGCAACTGGAAAGACTTATAGAACACGTCGTCTGAACAAAAGTATATGCAAAGGGAAAATGTATGAGCGGGAGAACCTGTGAATTCCAAACAACAATAATTCTTTGGGAAGTACAGTTAAACACAGCTCCTGCATTTATAGAAATGAAAAAGCACCTGTAGGTGATCAAATTCATGCTGGAAGACTCGTGCTGGAAGCGCAGACAAGCTTATCTCAAACCTTGCACCATTAATGTCTTGTGCATCAACCTTAACTGAGTCTGGTCTCTGCAAACACACGTCATATATAAATAACCTAGTAACAATTTAGAAATTCAAAAAACTTCACAATCCAAATAGCAGATTCAGGTTCCTACACACTAAAGCAGTTAGCCAACAAAGATTTACCAGGTAAGCCCAAACTGTTTTAGGATTGTATTTTTACTTCAAATACTCGATACAGTTTGGACAAGTCACCCAGCATCCAAGCAGCCCTATTATGTTAACACTTTACCGGGCTAATGAGCTGGAAAAAGAATTATATCGTATAAGTTGGAAGTTACTAGTTGAATATGGACACTCCTGCAAACTAGAAGATAAGGATGTCTTTTGGCATTAAGTCCTTGGGACTACCTTGTGGGGATAGACATATGCCTAAAGCACACAACAAAATTGACCATACGCAAAAAAAAATTGAAATTGAGTGACTGAAGGACTTTGAAGGATCATGGAAGTTAGATACATGTAGCTTTAACTGCAGATATCACATCTGGTTTCCCCCATAGCAATAGAAGCTGTGGGTTTCTGTAAAAGTTAGACCAGCACACTGGCAACTTTTCCTGAACAGGAGACAGCAAGTCAAATTCTTCAGAATGGTATAGTGTACCAATCAACAACAATAAATGCTACGAGAAAGCTCATTAGGTTGGGCATGTGGCAACGTTACAGATATATTTACAACTAACCTCATCATGTCATGAGTTGGTATATGGTATCATGCGTCAATTCCAAGCATTTGGGTTCGGCTATATAAATTTTCATAGAGTATGTCACTCCATTAAGGCTCATCTTATATCAATACATTATACTGTATACAAGATAGGAAATAAAACGTAATAGGAGCCCTCTACAATGTCTAAAAATTTCATTGAAGATACATATATGTACAACACACAAAACATTTTTTTTAATAAGAAAAGTATCAAATGCATAACAGCTTCATGATAGATTTAACCAAATGAGCGTCAATCGCATTTGATCCCACTTGACCACAGGGTTCACATTATCTATCTCTCACACAGACACAGACACAAAGTAAGGGGAGTAGACTGACTTGAGGTCAAATGAAGAATGGTTAATAGGTCCAAATACCTCAACATCACCATATATCCTTGGAAAAGATAAGCAACCTTCTTCATAAGGTATTATCCTCCTAGAATATCTAGTAACACGTGGATTGACGAGAACAATCTCCTCCCCCTCTCCACGTTCACCAGCTGCATTAAATACCATTAGTCGAACATTCATTCCAACTTGTGGTGCAGACAGCCCAATGCCATCAGTTCTGCATAATATCAAAGCCAAACATCATTTACAATCCCCTAAATAGCAATCTTTTCTTATAAACAAAATTAATTATGTACTATCTACTAACTAAAACATCAACAATCGAGCTTAGTGATTCAATAAATCAATTAACTGCACCTCAATTCCAAGCTAGTCGGATTCCATTGTGCAAAAACTGTATCACCCTTACTATTTTTGTTTTATTTTCAACAAAATTAGACTACTTATCCTGGCCATCCACCAACCATAATCTCTTCCACTAAGGTTAGGGATCCGTCATCAGTCATGCTTTGCGAAGCTCACTTAGACTGAGTGTTATCCAGTTTACCGAATTGAACTACTAATTTTTGCATTGACACAAGCTATCAAAAGGATAAGTAATTATGAATTGTAAGATGCGTATGTACTCACTTGTACATAATATCGAACATTTCATCAACTAACTTCTTCAAACTAGCGCCAAATTTGCCAATCCTCTTATTCTTTGCTCTCAGTATCGGGTCTGGATATTCTACAATTTTCAATGGCACCTCGAAGCTCAAATCATCAGCTACCACACACAAAATGAAGAATTTCAATTTGCGAAAAGAAAAAATGACTAGAGATAGACTTATTATTAGGTCAGAATCTAGAAGGATGCTTACGAGTGGCTATTTCATCTCCTTTGGTTTTGGAAGATACAGCTCGCCTAGCTTGAGCGTAAACAGCCAATTTCGGAAGTTTATTACTGCTTGAGGAGAAAAATAAGCAACTAGACGATTTATATCGATGAAGTGTGTAGTTAATAGGGGAGAGCGATGAGCTCCGACTGAGGAGATGCTGGAGGACGCGAGCAGACGAAGAAGAAGACGACCAAATTGCGGCAGCCATCGCCATTTGCCACACAACAAAACGGACGATTTCACCCCCAAAGATACAAATATTACTCCTTTTGTCTCTGATATGTGCACCAAATTAATTTTTAGTCCTTAGTCCTTCTTTTTTTTAAGTCTAAAATATGTATTATTAAATTAAAAATTAATCATACATGAGGAATTGTAGCTTAAAATATAACAGCTAAAAACTGACTATCAAAATGGATGCCTTCCAACTATTTGGGTTGCTCTTTTTAGTTGCCAAATATTTCTTCATACATCAAGCTTTTCTAAATAAAAATAAATAAATAAATCATGTTATTTGATTTTGTTGTTGATTCTTCGGATCTTTTAATCATTTGTAAAATTTACTTGAATATTAGATTTTTGTGTTGTTATTTATGCTTTGCTAGAAGAAGGTTATGTCTAGAATCAAAAGTGTATCCACTAGAGAGATGATCCTAATCTTTAAAAAAAAAAAATAGTAGCCACGATACTATAACAACTTCTCTCTTGAAAAAAATATTTAAATAATTAAAAGAGATAATTATAGTACATAGCCATTTGGCCAAATAATTATTAAAAAAACGCCAGTAATTGTATAGTTTGTGTATATTTCATGTATAGTCAAACTATGTTCAGCTTTTTGAGATGACCATTCATTATATCGTTATGTGCAGTCAGTGTTTATTTCATGTATAGTCAAGCTATATTCAATTTTTTAGTACATCATAATGTATATTGAGTATATATATCCTGTATAAGTAACGTATATTGTATAGTAAATATATACTTTTTATGACTTTTGACAAGTTACATTGCATAGTCGTCGTTGCATATTTCTTATGATCTTTGGCTATTTTTTTTTTATATGTAAATACAATATGATTATATTTGTTGTAAACTAATTAATTTATTGTATATATTTAAAATCAGTCCTAATTAAAATCATATTCAACACAAATTGATCAATAAAATAACCAATTAATTATGCCTCAATTCAAAACTATTTAAAGTAGATTATAAATCTTCTATATATTTGTATCATATCTCATAATTACAACAAATTGCTATCATGACGTGTTCATCATCCTCTTGTGGAAGGAAACTATGGCTCTAAATTTTTATACTAATTATGCAACTTCAATTGACGTATAGGATAATTAACAAAAAGCTTGATTAATACGAGAATAATTATAGCTTATGGTTCATAATTTTTTATAATTAATGATCCAAGCGTTCTCGTCAACTACACTATTTCGTCTCAAATTCTCTTTCTTTAACATATTTATTAAATAAATATTGATTAAAATAAATAGTAAGTATCTTTGCATAGCATAGCTAGTGTGCAAACCTGAAAAAAAGTTTTTTTTTTTCAATAATTAGTTTTGTAATATTGAAAAAACATAAATTATTATTCTAATATTGATAAAGTAATTTTTAAATTGATTAATTAAATAAAAATTGTTATGTAAAAAATATATTTATGACAAAAAATACTTTTAAAAATAAGTAAATTTTAATACGTCATAGATACTTAAAGTTTATGGATACCCTATATAGGGTGAGTTGCAGGAAGCTTATGTGTAGTAATCCAGCCCCACCAAAATGGATGTTTATGCGCACTTGGTAGCTAATGGCAAGGTATATAAGAAAGATAGTTAATCAAATGGGGACTCGATGCGAAGTGGAGATGAAACTCTTGGGCACCTATTTTTTCAATGTCTAGTAGTGGCTGAGATATGGGACCAAATACTGAAATGGCAAGGAATCATAAGGCCTATTTGGGCTTGGCCAACAGAGTGGGTATGGATGGAATGCCATCGTGGAAGCAAATGTAGCTCACTCCATCATCTATCGAATGGTCTTGGTTGGATGCATATATCAAGTGTGGCAGGAGCGAAACCAAGTCATATTCCAAGGAAAGAAACAAACATCGGTTACAATTGTGAGATTGAAAATCCAAGATGTCTATTACTGCACTTCTAAAAAGTCTAAGTTAGCTAGAGTTTTGTCCGGACTTAATGTCTAAGAAGCTTAAGTTAGCTAGATAGGTAGGTAAGGAGTAAAGGTGCACGCTCAACATTGAAACTATGTCCAGTATCTTTGAACTTGATTTCTCATTTGATAATAGAACTTCTTTGGTTATAAAAAAAAAAAAAGTAAATTTTGAAGGTCGATGAAATAGGATGTAACAAATTTTAAAATTAAACCTCTTTGAAAATCCTTTCCATTTTTGGTAAGTGGTACAGGCAGCAAGTCTCTTGAGAAGTCATAGTCCTAGTAGATAGATAGATTAAAGATTGATTATTAGTGCACTTTGGAGTTTTTAGAATTAGGTATAATCATTTGTCATCCACACACAACTTCTTTTTTTTTTAATTCAAAGAAAGACAAGAAAGGGACAAAAAATAAAAAATTGATAAGTATGGTTTACCCTAAATTAATGAATCTTTGTAACAAGACTAATTCCTAACAAAAATCTCACATCTAAATGGTCCTCCTTTTGGATAATGCATGCATTATAACCACTCATATTAGTAATGGACTTGTTCCCAAATATATAAAGCTTGACACTTCATTTCTAAAAGTTCTTTGGTAGTAATACTATTCTTAAACATTTTTTTGTGATCATATATTTTAATGATGTTTTTATAGAGATATACAAATAGACATAAACCAAATTTATGGACGTAAAATTGACAGCTTGTTTTAAATTGCTTTCTAGAAGAAGAACAATATCTCTGAGTAACAAATGATACATTTATAGATTAGAATCCAAGGAAAAAAGAGAGAAAAAAAATGAGAAGAAATAGATGTGGGGATAAAGCAGCAAAAATGGGTAAAGGGAGTTGAAAAGTCGACACGTGGACTATTAGAATTGGTGCCACGTGGGTGTGGAGAGATAATATAGTTTTAACTATATCTATGTAATAATCTCTTCGTTTCAATTTATATAATACTTTTTTAATTTTGAGATTCAAAGAAATTCATTTTGTACCGTAAAAATTTTAAATATTTTGAATTGTCAGTTGTTAGGACTTATTGTATTTTTTTTTACGTAATTTACAAGTATATAAATTACATTTTAAAAAACTTGAAGATTTTATGAGCAAATTTTTTATTCAACTTTAACTGATTGACTCTTGAAAAACAAAAAGTGTCACATAAATTGAGACTGAGAAGATAACACAATAACCCAATAAGTTACCCATAAATTTCAAAATTCATTAATTTAAAAATCTTTTTCAATTATTTTTGTTGTCTCAAATTATCTGTCGTGATATCTCGGTTTACACACTCCTTTAAAAAATATTAATTAGAAGTTAAAAAATCTACCTTATTTCAACACTTTAGTAATGAAATTAAAGCTAGTTACCAAAATGCTTATTCATAGTTGATGATATAATAAAAATGTAATATAGGTAGCATGCTATTCCATGTTAGTTAAGACTTAACGAGTAATTTTTTTAACACTACTCGTGTGTGTCTATATATTTATACTAGTCACAAGAGCTCATAGATGTTATTTTTTTCGTCTCGATTTAGGTAATACTGATAGATTTTTTATATATAATTTTTAAGTTATTAATTATTGTGACTTATAATATATTTTATGTCATTTTTAAATGATATATGTTACTTGTTTAGTTTTAATTTATGTTGTACATATAAAATTTTGAGAGTCAAATCAAATTTTTATTTATTTTTTAAATTGTTAATAGCTGAATCAGCTGAAAAGATTATTTATCAAGGATAATATCGTAAAATCAAGCAGCTGAATTAGACACGTCAAATCGACAGCTGCCTTTGAGGAAAAATAATTAATTAGGGACAATATTGTAAATTCATAGCTGCAACAACTGAAGAAATAATTAATAGAAATAACATAGTAAAATCAAGCAACTGGAGCAGACGCATCAATCGATAATTGTCTGTTTAAGTAGCAGAATCAAGCTTGTCGACTATGACGTGCCTACTTCAAGACGCTTATATATAGTAGTAAAGTAATATAAATTTTAAAATGACGAATGCTATATAATATGTTACTACAAAACAATCCCATTTTTTCCCTTGTAAATATTGGAACGAGAATCAAATCAAATTTGCACGCTAAAGAACATTTTGTGCGCCGTATATCTCAACTCAACCAATGCAACAAATATACCTGATATACATTTAAGATATTTTTTATATACACAGATTGTGAATCCATACAAGATACATTCAAAATTCAAAAAGGTATATAGAATTTCATTTCTTACCTTACTAAGCCCTTTATTACATTGACATTTAGTTGTACTTTTAGGACTCATTTCACAAAATCGTTATGAAGAAAATTTTCTTGTGGTTGTTGAAAATACTTTTTTGGCTGTGTTCAATGAAGGAGTAATTATTGCTCAAATCCCTCATATGCATGATTGTTAATATATAGTGGTTATAAGGTCGGTGTTGAATTTAAGGACATGAACTAACTTATGATGGACGCAAAATAAGGTCAAATCATAATATGAAAAGTTCTACTAAAGTGTTTTAGTGTACTTCATGACATGCTAGAGCTTGTAACAAATTATTCGTCGTTTTTTAACTGAAAAAGTAATTTTTTTTTGTTTATATTTACATGTTATTCGTTTTGTTTAACAAAAAAAGCATGTTTAAAAACGTGCAATAAAACAATACTAATAACATGTTTAAGATATTTCTACACAAGTTGGTTATGATAAAAAAGAATTTAAAACAAATTTAGAAAAAACAATATATAAAGAAGAATAAAATAATATCAACACCAATACAATAGACCAAAGTAAAAGGGAAAACACATGCTAATAAGAAATCAAGCAATAATATAAATATAATAGGAAAGTGAAACTATAGTAAAGAGGCAAAATGTAATAGAGTATTACTACTAGTTTTACTGAAATGAAAAACTACACACACTCAATTATTTATTAATTTTCTATCATAATTTTTGACCTGTCTAGTTTTGTCTATCTATGAGCATGTATGTTTTTAGTAAGTTGAAGAGCTATATCCTATCTATTCTCCGATCTTCTCAATGCTTGTTCAACTTTGCCTCTTCCTCCACATTCCCATTAGTCAACTTGTCACACCTCATAATTCAGACACTTGTAGATTTCTCTTCACATGTTCGAAGTATCTATCTCATTTCCCTCAACTTGTTCATCACTGAGGTCACTCCATCTTGTTTCAAATATTTTTATTTCTAATCTTACCCCTCATAATATGCCCACACATATATTTGAACATCCTCGCCTTCATTTACTTTTTTTTAAAATGTATTTTTTGATATTTGTCAATTCTATAATTACTCTGCCTTCTACCAGTGGCGGATCCAAGATTTTCTTTAAGGAAGTTCAAAATTTAAGAAGTAGACATACGAACTAACCGAAGGGAGTTCGACATCTATTATATAAACATAAAAAATTATTTTCAACATATACAAATAGTATAATTTTTCATCGAACCCTGAGTACTATGTGGCTCCGCCACTACCTTCTACATGACATATCTAAAACCATCACAAGATTCAAATGACATTTTGATATGTATACGTTGCACATTAACTTCTAACAAATTTAAAATCACAAAATTCAAATTCTCTGTTATTTTCTTAAACTCCAAATAAATGTAGATATATACCTTTTAACAAGTGACTGCAAAAATATTTGATTAATTATTGAAGGAGCTAGGAATATGATTTGGGCAAGATTACCATAAATAGGCTTCTATAGAGAACTAAAAACGTAACTAGCTGGTGTTGGATTTCAATTTAATGTGCATTATTAATTTGAAAATTGCAGGATGCACTATGTGATGTCTGTACATTGAATTAGGAGGAGTATCATAGTTCAGAGTTCAGACTTATTAAAGGGAATCACATGTAATTAACATGCACCTTTTGCCTAACTTTTCTATTTAACTTTATTTTAACAAATTTTAAACAGATAGATCATAAATAAAATAGGAAGAAATATAATTTTATTGATAAATATTGTGGGTACAAATCTGTTTCTAACATAGGATTATTATGACCTCCTTGGTCTATTTTGATCTCTTTATGAATACCCAAATATTTCTGGGATATTCGAGATGCCTCTTTAAGAGAACATAATACCCTTTATATAGACATAAACTAGGGTTTAGGGTAAAGTAACCTTCCAGAAATTCTGACTGAAATAAGACTCATTTGGTAGATTTCTACAAAATTTTGATGTCTACATATACATATTTAATAAACTTCTCAATACACTATTTGAGCAAAAACAACTGAATTCAGCCAAATCGTGCCCCAACTTCTAGCTTTGCCCTTGTGTATATGTCACCATTTACTTTTATCTTGTGAAGGTAAAAATGCTATTTTGGATAGATTTTCAACTCAAATAAAACTTTAAACACTTGAAATGCAAAATATATGAACACAATAATTTATTATGTAAAAAAAGTTGCAGTACGCACAAAACGTAAATCTATTAACATGAAGTTCTATGCATAGATAGTGTAATTTAGACAAAAAATGACTTCATTTAATACGTAATATCCTTATGATATATTTTTCCATCCCATTTTAGTTAAATTTGTGAGATAATGCACTTATATTTTAAAAAAATGTATTTAAAGAAAAAATTTAAATCATATTTTCTACTATTATTTTTTGTGAAGTCATAAATACGTGGTGTAATTTATTTCCTACTCCAACTTCAATAAATAAAAGAGCAAATATGAAAAAAATTCCAAACATTTGTCTTGAACTTTGAACAATTCAACTATTTTAAGTATTGAATAAACCCTCAAAAATTGAATTAATTTGAGACGGAGAAAATATTAAAAACTACATTACTATCACATGCTTTGAATTTATATTCTCAAAATTTAATTTGCTCGAACATATTAAGCGCTAGCTGTGACGATGCACTCGCACATCAGTGGTTGTTATTTATGCACGTACAATTAATTTTAATTTTTAATTAAGAGTACCGACGATTAAATATAACTAAGACATTTATAGTTTATATACAAATTAATATTTAGAGCAAGTTAGGTTAAAAGTTTTTTTACACCTAGCTGATTAAAGCCTTAATTACTGATTTAAATTCTCATCTTAGTTGGTCCCTATAAATATCAGCCCCAACTAACATTAGTTCCTCGTCAAAATCTCCAAGTACAAAAAATACTTTTTTTTCTTTCACATCCCATCCCTCTTCTCTTCTTTATTAAAAAAAAATGGATAAAAGAACAAGCTATTCCCAAGATGTTGAAATTAGGAAAGGTCCTTGGACTATGGAAGAAGATTTAATTCTCATCAATTACATTGCTAATCATGGTGAAGGTGTTTGGAATTCCCTCGCTCGATCTGCGGGTACTAATAAAAAATTCAAAGCCCTAAATACATATTTTTCAGTTTGACTATCAACGTTAAATAGTCAATTTGTTGAAACTGAGATGTAATTATTTTTGTGTATATATTTAACTTTTTTTTTGTTTGGTGTGTTAGGTTTGAAGCGTACCGGAAAAAGTTGTAGACTCCGGTGGCTTAATTATCTCCGGCCGGATGTCCGGAGGGGAAATATTACACCTGAAGAGCAACTGTTGATCATGGAACTACATGCCAAGTGGGGAAACAGGTGAGTTGATTTTTCTTCTAGCTAGGGTTTTGATAATAATCTGTACTATATTAAAAACGTGAAAGTGTTAAAAATGTTTAAATTTTTTGTGCTTTATTAAAAATCTTTTCTTTAGATAAAATTGTATTTTCACTATTTTTTTTAAATTATTATTTAATTATATTTATAATATTGAATTTTAAAATATATGGAAAGAATCGATAAAATAAGGACTTCTGGCCGTAGAATATCCTCGCTAAGGAAAATTCTAATTTATAATGGTTCTAATTAACTATAGAATCTCTTTATATAGGACGTTTACAAATAAATAATTTATCAAAATATAAGTTCATAATTAAATTAAATTTTTCTCTATAATATTTGTTATCAAATGAGATATATACTTTAATTTGCGTATACATCAGGACTAGTTAAATAAAATGATGAAATCGGATGAAAGAAATTTTGGAAAATTGTGTAATTTTCTCCATTTTATTTTCTTTTAAATTCTCCCATGTGTCTTGTTTGTTGTATGGATAAAGAGGAATTGTCCCAAAATCTCTCTAAGTCCATAATCATATTAGAACTGGATTTTAGTATCATGGGGGAGAGTGATGGAGGATTTGCCACATGCTTAATCTAACCTAAACTTGTTAATTTTATTTATATATGATTTCTTATTGGCCGTCAAATATTCTTCTTCCTATACCTTTTCATCTGTGAGAATTTTTTGAGGAGGGTGTAAATATTTTTTCGTTATTATTTTATAATTTCTTAATTTTAATTTTTAATATGATATAGGGGTGACAGAATCAAATTCAATACTTTTAATCCTTTTAAATTTAAGCGGGTTAATCATCCACCCATTTAGTATTTCAATTCATCAAAAGTTGAATTGACATGCAATTCAAATTGGTTCAAAAGAATCTTGTCGAAATAGTTTTAATTTTTGTAAGAAATTTAATATGTTATATATAGTTATAATAAAGAAAAATATAATTTTATTAGATACTAAAATATTATAAAAGAACAAATAAAATAAATAAAACTTAGTAAAAATTGGGTGGGATTGAGTCTTGACACGTTTTATAATCCATTATGCAATCTATTTTGACCCAAGCAAATTCGAGTTGAGATGACTCTTGACCCGTTTGTTGTCTTGACCTGTTATGATCTGCTCAAATTTAACTTAACTCATTCAATTATCACCCCTAACCACAAAATTGAATAACATTTTGTATGTCACATATATTTTTAATTTAAAATATAATTTTCAAAAATTTATTTTTACTTTATTAAACTTTGTTTTAAGTCAAAATAAAATAAGCAAATTGAATTGGAGTGCTTTTCTATTTTTGGGGAGATTGTCAATTGTATGAATAACTTTTTCTAAGCCATTTTTGGTACGGCTTTGATTTGACAGACCGAAAATCTTTAAGCTTAATCACGTAAAGGTTATTCCATCCATACTATTTAACATGCATGAATTACAAATTAAAACATGTCATTAAACAACCATTAAATAGGTCGTTAATTTCACTTATTATACTGTCAAAAAAATTTAATCGTAAAAAAAATAAAATAAAAATTCATTTTTATTTGTTATTTTCAATAAATTAAAGTAGAATTTATTTTTTTCTATTATACTCTTAATTTATTATCATTCTTTTAATGTCTTTGAAAAATATAGTAAGTAAATATGTTTGGACCTTATCAATTAAAAAGGTTAAAATGGTAAACTTATTATACCAATAATTATTTTCTTAATAAATGTGCTAAATTACAATTTGACAATTAAAAGTGAACGGAGAGAGTTATTTAATTTGCTGGTATTTACGTATTTATCTGTCAAAAAAGGGAAAATGACTTCCTAGGGCAAGGAACGAAGTTATTTTCTTACTGCTATATTAACTTTAAATTTTGTAATACCAGCTTTAACTAACAATAAAATATTTTCGTTGAGAGATTATATTGTGTAGTTAGATAAAAATATTTTTATATATATTGATATTCTTTAATTTCTTTGTGAATCTATTTCTTTATATTTTGATACTTCTTAATAAAAAATTTTGATTTCGCCACTCTATATCTATATAGATATAGAGTTTTTGCGGCCTTTTCTAGTTTCTACGTTTTGAGATTTGAAATTTGAGTTCCATTATATAAGGATAGTTTAAGTTTTTGTGCACCATAAGCAATAATATATATATTTTCTACATTGTTGTAGTAATAAATTTAATCTGATATGATAATTTGAAAAATAAAATAAATAAATTATTACAATCAATTAAATTGATATGACGGTGTAAATATTTTTTATATTATCAATATATATAATTAAAATTTGTAAATAAGAAGTGGGACTTTGAATATTAGCCACTGAACATGGACACACTTTTGATTTTTACCAATTATTAAACGTGACTGAAAACACTTGGAGTATTTCAATATGGAATAAGCAGTATTCCATTCATCTCAATTTAAATATCTTAATTTGATTGAATACGAAATTTAAGAATTAAAAAAATGGATTTTGAATTTTATGATCTTATAGTAAAGATATGTGTAGCTTTTCAAAACTCGTGATCTTAAACATGTTAGATAAAATATTAAAATTAAAAAATATAAAAAGACACTCTATCTGGAAAAAAACATACACAAAAAGAAAAAATAAAACACTTAAATTGGGACGAAAGAAATAGTGTGTTTTAACATGTTATAGCAATTAATTTACCTAATGTTTAAAGTTGATATATACTAGAAATTCTTTTAAATAGTTAGAATATAAAAGTTAAATGTGACTAAAATAAATTAACTATTGTGACATGCAGGTGGTCAAAAATTGCGAAGCATTTACCAGGAAGAACTGATAATGAAATAAAGAATTTTTGGAGGACAAGAATTCAGAAGCACATCAAACAAGCAGAAAACATGAATAGATTATCATCAAATGTTTCTGGGCACAATATTATTCAACAAGCAAGCACAAGCCAAACATCTACTGGTCTTGCAGATACTGTCGAAACCTACTCTGAAAATGATAATAATAATAATAATTTTATGGGCACTACTTTTCATCACCAAGGCAATTTTCCAAATGAAAATATTTGGAGCATGGAGGACCTTTGGTCCATGCAATTACTTAATGATGCAACCAACTAATTAATAATTATCAATTAATTAATTAAGCTGCTAGCTAGCTACATACTATATGTAAAGTGATAAAAGTTCCTAATTATATTCCAATGTATAAGATTAAGTTTTTATTACTCTATTTATACACTAATGGAATGTATATATTTTTTCCCTTAATAAAATATCCCAGAAAGATATCAAGCTTTAGCATGCATGCATGAGGGCAGATATTCTAGAAACAGAATAAATATATTAATCTGGCCCTCTGATCCCTTCGGTTTTAATTTATGTGACATTATTTGTATATTTATAAATATTTTTACAAAGGATAAAGAGAATTTTATTGTAAATTGTTTCCGGTCATATTAATAAATTTAAAAAATGGCATTACTTTGGACATGGGCTAAGGAAAAAAAAATCACATAAATTGGGACGAAGAGTGTACTGATAAAAGGAAATGATGATGAGTTAATTAATCCATCAAATGTGTAATACTTAGAAAAGGGGTTTTAATTGTTTCTTTCTTTGGAAAGTTCGTTTTGACAAAATACCTATTTGATTTATTAAATCAAAGAATAAGATAATCAAATAAACTACTGAAAGATTGATAAAATTATTGTCATGTAATCAGTAAGATATCTTTTTTGTATGTTTAATTTTCTATATTTTAATTTTATTTTAACAAAAATCATGATCGGCTGAACATATGAATTAAATAAATGTAAAATGACTCATAAATGTATACGGCTGCCAACATATACCGAACTAAATCCACAAGAAATTGACACGTGGAAAGACAATATAACTATTTTGAGGAAATTTAAATTTTGCTTTTGAATAGTTAATTATATCTGTGCATGGCGTTTTATGGATAAATTCCGACGTGAGCCTAACTCTTTAAGTACTCTTAAGGAAGTCTACACATGCTCCTTATCACTTTACATCGACTTTTTCTTTCATTTACGAGTATTTCTCCTGAGTTTTTTAAACAAAAAAAGATTTCACATGAATTTAAATTATATATTGAAAATGATACAAAAATATTTTTTATTTATTTATTGGGCCTAAAATATTTTTGTCATTCATTTTTTCATCTAAAAATATCTTTCATTCACCTTTTTTGGCTCACTTGTACCCTTGAAATTAATAACCATTTCTTTTTTTCTTTTTTCTTTTTTTAAATATTTATTATATTTTATTTTCTTATGGAATAAAGTAAATCTCATATCTATTAGATTTTTTTCCATAATAAATCTAAATCGAAATAACGTATCTCTTTAATACCCTCAATTTTTTTTAACAAAAAGAAAATCTCATACTTTTTTTTTAAAAAAAAAAATTAAGTTTGTTAGGTTTTTAAATAAAGATATTATTTTGGGTTGGACAAAATATGTGAAAAAATCTATTAAAAAAGTTAAATAAACTAGTAGTTTTAGAATAGGTTTTTTTCAATATGTGAAAAAACTGCGACTAGTTTGGACAAAATATGTAGAAAATCGATTTAGCTTTCTTTCTTTTTTTATTTAATGAAATTTGAATAGTTTTCGTTGTTTTTAATTATACATTAGAAAAATAAATAAAAATTCACTCTTTGGAAAAAATTAAAACTAATTTTTTCATTAAATTTATATATATATTATTTTAAAAAATATTTTTTAGAAAACTAAATCGGTTAATTATTTTCATAAATACCTTTGATCACTTTTTTTTAAAAATCACTTTGATCCTTAAAAAGTTAATATTTTGTCTAAAAAAAATATAAGTATGTGCAGATTTTTTTTAAAAAAATTCAAAATGTGTATTGTTGTAACTTTAGATTTTTTAAGAGTTTTTTTTTTTTGAATTTTTCTCCATAATTTATTAAATCCAAAAAAATATAACTTTTTCATGACCCTAATTTTTTTCTAAAAATACCTACCGTAAAACTACATGAGAATATCGACAATGTAGTTCTAGGAGCGTTGTGTATAGGGAGAGAAGCGGTGAAACATAAGTGTTACGTTAATACTTGTACGTACCTCTTTTTATATTAAGTCAATTGTGTGAAGTTATTTTTTTCAATATTGTGTATCTTTTTTATATAGTGAATTGTTCATCTCCTCTTTGTAGATGTAGGTCGGTTGACCGAACCATGTTAAATGTTTGTGTCTCTTTAATTTTGATATATTTTGCATTTGTCTTGTTACTCATAATCTTCTTATGTTTGTTTTGCTAGTTTCTGCATGACACTTGATTATTTCATTCTTAACAATTATTAACTACTAATAATCTTAATATCATCAGAATCTTAACAGCTCAATTGATTAACAATCTAAAGTTTCATTTTATTAGTAAAGGTTTAATTCTTCACGTTGTAATGTTCCCTCCTAATAAAATAAACAGATCGAAGTAATCCATAATTGCCCTATTGATGAAACGTATACTTCATGTTTATTTCACGAGTGTAACTTACTTATGCGCAATGTATTAATGAATAAAAACAGCCAAGTTAGGCACTTCATTAAGTGTATACTTGGAGTCTGATACTTATTTTGGAAGGATTTTTTACGTCACTATCTGTATAGATTTTCAAGAATTGATTGGTCGTTATTATAAGAGAATCAAGATTTTCACGGAGAGAAATCAAATAAAAAAATAAACACACAATTAAAATAATATAAAATAGACAACTTATAAAAGCACAGAAATAGAAGTGTGGAGCCACAAAGTAGTTATAGATTCCACCAAACCTAATAATTTTGGTTTAAATTTTATATTTATATGAAAAAATAATATATAAGAATAATCCATTCAGAACTCAATATGAAAAAAAATAAATCAAAATTCATAAACTAAAAATGTTCACTCTACTTTCCAGTGAAATATTGAATGAGAAAAAGTCACGCATCTCCGCAGGACTTCTTTCACACAAATGCATGCCCCTATTTTAGGATGAGATGATATTTAATTTTTGCCCCTTAAAATTGGTAATGCTTATTTTTTATCTTTTCGAACTTTAAGTTAAAAATAAAAATAAAAGATGCCTATGATAACAGAAAAAATAATCGTAAGACGAAGAGAAATTTGCAAAGCATGAGCTCAAGACACAAGTTATCCCTCGATGTATAAGTTCATGGCTACATTAAAACAAGAAAAATTATACTCAAAATATAAGTAGAGTAATTCAAGTTATATCTTAAAGCAAATGAAATTAATCTGAACGTAAGAGGAATATGGTTGTGGACTTTAATAATAGGAAGATCATACAAAATAAATTGGCCACAATTTTGGTCCGCAAGAGTAAGATATGAAGCTTTGTAAAACTCCCCACGTGAATTATATGTATCACATGTTAGGTCGGCCATGGTACTTCCAAAAGAAGTT
This sequence comes from Solanum aculeatissimum, assembly GCA_038996855.1. Classification (NCBI taxonomy): domain Eukaryota; kingdom Viridiplantae; phylum Streptophyta; class Magnoliopsida; order Solanales; family Solanaceae; genus Solanum; species Solanum aculeatissimum. The sequence continues at coordinate 2,129 of JBCEWC010004368.1, read as the reverse complement.
CAAACAATTTAAAGATAATTACAGATACAATTACTTATATTCATATAAAAAATAATATAAGTGGGATATGTAATTTCAAAAATAAATTAATTTGTTATAACTCAATGCTAGTTTAAAGATTTATACTATATATGTCAGTGTACAAAATTTATTCAGAAATATTGACTGAATATTTCATTTTCGATGTGAATTCATTAATTAATTTCAGCCTAAATATTTTTTAAGAAATTACATAATATTATTTTATTAATATAAACATAAGATTTTAGGAGGCTCGAGCCAAAAAGGCAAAAAACTTTATTCAAAATGGCATGTCAACTGAAGGTAAAATTAAAACGGTAAAGGAGCAAGGACTCATACGCCTTATACAGAAATGAAGGGAGGAAGTCGCACACCCACATGTGCCTTGCAGGTGACAAGGGGCCAGCTTGCTTTTTCTCTTTTAGAAAAAATTACGCGGATAAACAAATATATACTAGTTAATTAGCTAACATAACTAATTAATTGCGGCTTGCGACAAACATCTAATTGTAATTATAGTTTGAGTTTTGTATGACTCGTGCGATTTATACAAATGTTGTGCGCGATTATACAAAAGTTGTGCGCGAATCAAATTGTATAGCGAAATATACAAACACTGTGAATTGTATAGCGAAATATACAAACCCTATACATGAACTTCGAATTATACAAATATTACGCGAATTATATAAATGCTACTATAATTATAGTTACGAAATGTAATTACCCAATCTATAACTATGAAGTATAATTAGGGTTTATATGTTTGTCATTTACGACATTTACCCTTTTCTTTTTCCTTGTGCATTCTTTTTGTGTGCATGCGTAGATACATAAATATATATTTATTTTTCTTTCTTAGTAACACTATATTAAAAAAATACTTAATATTTATTATAAATTAGTCAATTTACACTACAATAACATAATCAGTACATTATTTTAAGTAGATTTGAAAAAAAGTAAAATATATATCGATCTTAACTTATTTTAATGGGGTAGAAAACTGCTTCCGATAGGCGTGAACCTTCCTCCCTACAAGGAAAGAGAAAAAACAAGCTAGCACAACGTCACCTGCAAGGCGTAGGTGAGCGTGTGACTTCCTCTCTGCATTTCTTGAGTGCGAAGAGTAAAGCGCACGAGTCTCTGCGCCTTTACCGTTTACCATTTTGGAATTTTTAGATGATTGTTTTGCCCTTTTGAAGATGTTAACTCCTATCAGCACTGTAGCCCACTTCCTGACCCAACACAGCAGGCCCACTCATGGCCCAACGTACACACTGACTTCAATCGTTTATGGGCCGACAGCTCGTCTAATTTGTATGTGTGTCGGGCCTAATTTATCACGGGCCGACAGTTCTACGGGCCAATTATTTTGGGCAGCCTAACAAACACCTGTAATCCAACAGAAAATTACATAGAATGTCCACCAAATGTGGTGGTCTTGATATTTTGTCCTCCATAAGAGAAGTCTTACAAAAATGTCATCTTTTTCACTTTAAGTTGAATTAAAGACACTTTTACCCTTCTACACCTTAACTATCTTTTAAAAAACTCTCTATACTCAATTGCCTCTCAATTTTTCTATTTTTCTTTTTTACTCTTTCTTTATTTTCTTTTATTTATTATTTTTCTCCTTTGTTTCTTTGTCTTTTTATTCTTTTTTTTAACTTTTATTTATTTCTTTTACTTTATTTTTTAATTGTTTTTTATTTTTTATTTTTTTCTTTTTCTTTTTTCTTAACTTGTAGTTTTTTCTCTTTCATTTTTTTTAATTATTTTTTCTCTTCTTTTTTTTTTCTTTTTTTTCTTTTTGTCAATTTTTATTTTTTTAAATCTTGTCCATGAGACGTAACTTATGAAATTTTTGGTCTATGTCTTGCTTTTAAGGCAAAAATTATAGAACATCACATAAATCAATACGTAATGTGGTAATGTCAAATCTTGTTCATGAAGTTTGACTTGTTGTTTTGAAGTCCTTGGACTGATAAGTCTAATCTTTAAGGCAATAGTTATGGAGTATCCCATAAGTCAAAACAAAATGTGACATGTCAAGTCTTGCCCATGGAGCTTAACTTGTTGTTTTGAAGTCTATGGACTAAGAGACA
>JBCEWC010004367.1:0-27527 GCA_038996855.1 Solanum aculeatissimum | reverse complement strand
CTCCTAAAAATCAAATTCCAACCTTGAGGGCTCCAAACCTGTGCCACATTAGCCGTCTGTTGTAGGGTCAGAATATAAAGATCTGGGAACATGCTCTTCAAATTCTCTTCCCCTAACCATAATTCATTCCAGAAACTGGTTTTCACCCCATCACCAATCCTAAAGGATAGATTGGGGATGAATGACGGCCACAATTTAACACAAAAAGCAAATGAATCAGCAAATTCGACTAACATACTTACGATAAAGTATGTTAGCCACTTAATCTTAGTCAAACTTAACTATCATAAGTATGTTAGTTGAACTGGCTGATTCATTTATTTTTTATGAAGACTTCCTGATTCATTTATTAATTTTGAATTGTGTAAACCACACATCAGAGGTTAAGTCAGTAAAGAGGTTTATTTGCTTAGGTATAATATCTTATATATCGGGAGTTTTCCCCATCGTTAATAAAATTATTCACCTTATCTAAAAAAAAACTACTTAGACACACAAAATACCATATTTATTTATTTAGGTCTGCAACAGGCCAACTCGTGAACAGATTCTTTTACATAGACCAAGCACGTGAAAGTATTTTTATTTTTACCAGTGGTGTAGAAACTCAACACTTAGGACCTCTACCTACTTTGATACCACTTGAGCGAAACATCCAAACCAAAATCTTAAGGCAATGAGTGACGTGACTCAAAACTTTATAACCCCCTTGGATTCCTTGTACATCCGATGAAGGATTCTTTATAATTCGGCAATTAACTGATTCAATACACTCATTCTTCTCTGCACATCAACTCTTAAAGATGTTTCAATAATAAAGACGACGGGCAATGTTAAACACTTGAAATTACAGCATAAGTATATCCAATGAAGATGGAAATCTTCTGCATTCAAGAAGACACGCCATAAAGATTAGAAATAAAATTTTAACACACATCATGTACTAGCCTTTCCATGAAATCAGGGACCAACTTCCCCCAAACTTGCAACTTTAGTTTGGGAACAAAACAAAAGCACAGGAATGATCAAACAAAAATGACTGTTTGCGGTAAAGCAAAATCTAGGTTCAGCATATAAATACCATGGGACTCAGATAAGCCAAATAATACCTGTGCCTTAGCCGTAGCCAAGAAGCAAATGCCTCAAGGACCTGTCATGTAATTGGGAAACTGATTAGTAATAGAAGTAAAAAAAACTCAAGCAATTATAAGTCACCAAGTGAAATTTTCAACTTAAAGAACTACGAATAAAAATGAAAAGTACATAGTAGGCACATGCAACTTCCCTTTATACAACAACATACCCTTCCCTTTATAATTTTTTTCATTTCCAAGAGTATTCACTCACTAATTAGTGGGTCATAGTGTGTACAGAAAGAGTTAAGAGAATTTGGATTTTGGTGAGACATAAAACTGTATAAACTAACAGCTGCTCTGTCAGTTCCAAGGCAATGTGAGGCAACTTAGGTTCTGACCCCATATCTTGTGTAGAGAACCTATATTACATGGACTCTTGGATGCGTATCCAAAATGGGTATGCTACGTATACAGAAAGATCAAATTTGTTTGGCTAATTCTTAGTGTGTTTGAAGAATCTGTGCCAAGTATCCGGACTCATAAATCATAATACCAGTGCATGTGTACAATCAAAGAATGAGGGTTCCATGTAACAAAGCATGAGAATTCTTTTTCGTTAAATAATGGTTCAAAATATTACTAAACATGTCGATCAACAAGAGAATGCTGAAAGTGGAGCCACAATTGGACTAATTACGTCACAAATTTGTATTGATAAGCTAAGCATGACATCAACATCATTAACATCCATTGGTGCACCAGAAAGTGAGCAAAGCCATACTCTATACTTGAGACTAATTAAACTTTCCATTTTACCTTCAAAATTCTAATATTTCTTAAGCAGAAATTGTACACCTAATCACTACCCTACATAACTGTGAACGGTATAATTGATGTAGAACATTATAATCAAATTAGATAACTCGCTGTGGTCTATTTCAACCCTCTTTTCCATTACCTTTTTCTTTTCATCAAACCAATTGCAAATCAAATTAGAGCATTCTTTCAATGATCATCAGACCCATTATGATGTTTCCACATTCATTGTACATCCAACGATCAAGAGGCACGAAACAAAAAAGTAAAGCTCACCTGTTCCTTAAGTTCATTGACATTCAAACAGGCAGTCAAGATATTAAGTGCAGTCTCAATAGCAGAAGCAAGTTCTCTTTCAAACTGGCGTCGCCTATCTGGTCGAGCAGCTATCTTGTAGTTAAATTCCTCCTGTGTGAAGACACGTCCATTACCAATATCATTCAAGATTTAAAGAGAAGATGCAATATTTCTTCACAAAAGGCAACAACAAGGACATAACTTTGCAAGCTCTAACATTTTGTATCTTCAATTCAAATAAATTGACCTGGTCCTTTTCAACAAATAAAAAGCACAGGAAGAACCAACTATTTATCATGTGCTTTAACAGAAACAGTGACACTAATACCTCAGGCAAAACTCTAAGAAGCTCCAGAAAACTCGGTATAAACTCGGGATGAGAATTCATTTCATCCCTCAGCCAGTTTATAATACCACCATCTCCCCAGTCATCTGCAGGCACATGAACAGCCAAAGCAGCCACTGCAAGACTAATCTATAATAAAGCATTTAGTATAGAATCTTTTAATTAAATGTCACATATTGCTTATTTGACAAAAATATCTAAAGTTACCTGCGTTCTAACTTTTTGGGGACCCTTATGAAATGTTTTCAACAAGGTCTGCATTTAGAGAATCACCAAACTCATAGTCAGGAGGAAAATATAGCATTTGAAAAATCTACATACTTATTTCTATTTTATTTGTTGATAAAGTAATAAAATAGTATTAATGAACTGCATAAGTACCCGTATACAAGAAGTATACCAAGAGGTAGGGGGAACCTCACAAAGAGATATGGTTCTCTACAAAAGACACCCAATCTTTTCCAGATAATGTGGTCTGGTGGATCCATGCACCAAAACATAATAAAGGAAAAGAGGCTACTATTCAGGTGGAATATGTAAGTTTATGCAAATATAAGGCAAAACCTGACGGCAGCTTATGTAACTCATCAGACAAACTAAAACTGTTTGATCAATAAAATTAGTTATCTTCCCAACAAGAACCAAGTTACAACAGTTTGCTTTTATGGTTTTACCAAGCTGGATAACTAAGCCACCAAAATATTGGAGCAAACTCTTTCCACTTAACCTTGGACTCAGCCATAGTTGCATAATGAAGTTGTGCTGTTAACAAGCACAAAGCACCAATTATTTGGAATGTTAAAGTTTAGGATCCAAAACAAATTCCCTTTTAATGTATATTTATAATCGTATTCCTCTTCTTGATTGTAACTCAACCCAATTTGGTATATCAATAATGTTTATAATTATCCCATATATCTTTGGACCATAGGAGATGGAATGTCTTCGATGGTTTGCATAAATCTTTTTCCATGGTATTTACATAAGGTTCCTCTTTAAGAAAGTTCTAGTATACATTTAGATCAAAGCTCTCTTTGTCAAAAAAAAAAAAAAAAAGAAGATTAAAGCTCTCCTGATTCAAATAATGGTAGTGTGTTAATTCCTTAAATATCGGAGCTTTACACAGCAAGTCATTAGGAGGAAAATCTGGGGAGGTGGGGACCCAGAATCTATTTTGTTTTTTAATAACAGTGGTGTAGGTGCAGCAATTTATTGTAGATCCAGAAAACTTTGCCAGCTTTGTCTATTAGTGGAGTGTATATGACATCTTCAGCTAGCAAGACGATTGGTTAGACAATTTAGAAGGAAATATTTTGTTAGGAAGCACTTTTTTGTATACTTTCTTCTATAAATGGAATAAAATACAGTCTACGTATCATTTATCAAAGAAATTATAAGAATGATATAATCTTACAATACCCAACACCTAGCAAACTACATATTGATGGAAGGCAAACCATCAAATAAGTTCTTAATGGAGAAAATCTACTAATATTTTTTCCCAAATCACTTTCTTTCCTGTGGAGGAATAACCCTTAACATTATCCCGGAACATGAAAGCGGTGTGATGATACCTGAATTGAGAGACCACTTCCTAGGAATAACAAACTTCCAGTTTTGATCAGGCGAATAACAAGCATCCATCAACCTATTTTCTTGTATTGCTAGTACTTAACAAGTTTCTTATATATCACAATAGAAGCCAAAACACAATTTTATACTCCATGAAGGACGAAGAAGGATCAGTTTAATCACACCAACTAGGCTACAAGCATCATGCAGGCAACAGTTATCAACAGATTTGATACATAATTTTGTGAAAGCAAGCAATCTACTGGCAATATGAACGAAACAGATAAATATTAATGATAACAAACATCCAAGTTGTAATAACTAAATATTAATTTTGTAAAGATGATAAACTCGCTCACATTCAGAGAATCCCGTAGTGGACGAAAAGCTTCAGAAGGTAGTTCTTCAAAATCCCGTTGAACCTACCAATCAGATAAAAAATGCCTGTATTAAATTACTGATAGAAAATACTGACTGGATGGATACAGATATCATTTAGTAAAACATTTCAGTAGCTTTTACTTGTAAATACATCAAAGAGTAACTGAAAATTAGTGATAGTATAGATGCTCCATATGAAGATTACCTTGCTTCTGAGGGTTTGAGAACAGAATATTAAGGTCTCTTGATTGCTAGATGCATCATGAAGCAGATTATCAGCCACCTATTCAAATTCGAGAAACTTAGCAAATTGACAAGCACAATTATGTGCAGTCAAATACAGAAAAGAAAGTGCAAATGCAATGATATTTCGTTGAATAATTAAAAGGTTTAGAGGAATTAGGTTATGGGTGAGGAGAGAGAGAGCACTAAAACAAACAGAAGATAACGACAATGTACACCTCAATCTCACTAACATTAAGCCAATCAATCAACTAAATCCCATTCCAAAAACTAGTTGGGTCGATTCTGCGTGTGTTTGGATTGGCTTTGTTTAAGTAACTTTTTTTTTTTTATTTGCACCGGGTGTCCGAGTCTCTTAGAAGCCACAAGTTGGGGTACCCAAATTTTGGCTTTTATCTTATTTTTGTACTTTTTTAGCCTAAAAATAAGTGTTTAAAAGCACTTTTTGTCTTTCCCAAACATCTCCAAAAATAAAAAAGAGCCTAAAAGCCAAAAGCAACTTAAAATAAGCCAAACCAAACACCCTCTATATGACAGCTATATCCTTTACGCTCTAGGCGAGGCAGCCTAAAAGAAACATGCATCATCAGGTATGGGCACATAAATCTTATGAACCTAAAAAAAGCAACTGAAGAAGGAGACTATTGCATATAATTAAACTTCTTACAGAACAATATCCCCCTTGTCACTTAATGCACTCGACATACCTATTCTCCTAGCATGCAGACTAATCGCGACAATAGGCTAGTTATTTGCTTCTCTTACATGGTTAAGGCAATCACTCACATTTAAGTCAGCAAACAGATATAGAATAGTAAACAACTGCCGCATTTATGCTCCTTAAATGAGACATAAACAAATCAGACTGCACTCAAATAGTCTCCATTTGTCACCAAGGATTCAAGGAATTTGTGGTAGTGAGACGAAATAGGCTAACAATTTTTTACTATCGTCCGATACACCATCACATGAGAAGCAGACATATTGATTAAGAATGAATCCATGTTATGGATACCACATATATTAATGATGCACTTGCACTTCCTTTTTTTACCATTAACTTTGTAACCATTATGATAGCAAAATTGAGATACCATTAGAATACTCTTGATACACTCTTAAACTAAGTTGCTCGAACACAGGTGCCCGGGCGGATAACAATTTAAATTTTAAGATTTGGGGATACAGATCCATGTATGGATATGGGTACAGGGAGTCGGCTAAAAATATTCAAATATCTAAAAATAAAGTAATAAAACTATGCTCTATGACTCTCCAAAAATGATGTTGCACCTGTGTCGAATCCTTCAAAAATGCACTACTTTTGAAGGATGCATCATGCAACCACCTACATTCTTGAAGAGTCCAAGCAACATAGACTATGCCTAAATTAAGGTGGACAATTTTTGAGAAAAGAATGCATGAATATTTGAGAGCAATTTTGAATCTATATATTATTATCAAGAAATGTATCTCCATATTTGGTAACAAGTAGCTCTACACCAGGAGAATTAGTAATGTGTCAAGAAAAATTAGTACAAGAAACCGTGAATACACTTCTTGATAATGAATTCCGGGGACAACGAATAAGGGACGGTCATACTAATGTTTAAAAGTCATTTTCTAATGTATTTTTTTGTTGTAGCATGGCTACTGCAAATAATATAGAGGCCATGATAGACTTCTTGAATTCACTGCCCATTCAACAGCAACGTTGAATATTTAAATCGCCTTCTTATTGCAGGTTTTTAAATATAAATATCTTTTACGATTAAAAAACATATGCCCAGATTGTGATGTTACCTAACTTTTGTTTTGATTTCAGAAACCATTGTATCTATCCCGAATTTCTCAATCAATTTCGATCAAAGTATGCAAAATGCATTGACCATATCTAGTATGGATGCCACACCCACAAACATGTCGTGTCGACACGGGTGTGGCACCGAAAGTGAAGAGTCTGCAACTTAGCTCTTACATAATTTGCTTGAGATAGATATAGTGAAGTTGGCCTTCTTGCCTCCGTCCCATTTTATGGCACCCTTTGATTAGGCACAGTGTAAGGAAAAAAGGAAGACTTTTGAATCTTGTGGTTTAAAACAATTCTTAGATATTTTGTGGCTGGAGAATCATTTCGGTAAGGGTAAAAGAGGAATTGTAAAGTTAAATTGTTTCTAATTAGAGTAAGGTGGCATTCTTTTTGAGACAGGCTAAAAAGGAAAGGTTGCCACATAAAATGGGACAGAGGGAATAGCAAAGTTGACGCTAGAAAGAAAAGCAGAAAGCAACTACCGGCTATCAAAGATACACAACTTTAAGATTCACAAGTTTTTTTCAACAGTGAGATGGTCTCATGAGATCTATGCTGGCCCAACTTGGAGGTCTTCTCATTGAATTCTATTACATACATGACTACATTGTATAGACTAGGAAAGGAAAGGAATCTTTGTGACAAAGAGAGTGAATTTCCCGAATTAAATATGTACCTACATTCTCTTTCTATTGGACATGCATGTCCTTCCAAATGCCCAAAAACTGCTATAGAATAGTAAACATTGTCGCATTTATGCTCCTGAAATCAGACAAAACAAATCGTACTGGACTCGAATGGTCTCCATTTGTCACCAAGGAAGTTGTAGTAGTGAGATATAATTGGCTAACAACTTTTTAATATCGTGTGATACACCATCACATGTGAAACATACATATTGATTGTGAATGTATCAATGTTATGGGTACCACATACATATTAATGATGCACTCGCACTTCCTTTTTTTCCCCATAACTCTGTAACCATTATGATAGCAAAATTTAGATACCATCAAAATACTTTTGATACGCTCTTAAATAATTTGTTGATATATACATGCATTTCCCGAATTAGATCTGTACATACACTCTCTTTCTATTGGACATATACATCCTTCCAAATGCCCAAAAACTGCAATAGAATAGTACACGCTATTCTCATATATACTCCTAAAATCAGACAAACAAATTGGTCTGGACTCGAATGATCTCCATTTGTCACCAAGGAAGTTGCAGTAGTCAGGTATAATTGGCTAACAACTGTTTACTATCCTGTGATACACCATCACATGTGAAACAGACATATTGATTATGAATGAATCCATGTTATGGGTACCATATACATATTACTGATGCATTTGCACTTCCTTTTTTTCCATCAACTCTGTAACCATTATGACAGCAAAACTCAAACACCATCAGAATACTCTTAATACGCTCTTAAATAATTTGCTTGAGATAGATATGAATTTCCAGAACTAAAATCTGTACCTACGTTCTCTTTCTATTGGACATGCAAGTCCTTCCAAATGCCCAAAAGCTGCTATTTGAATACCTTAATAATATATGAAATATTGCCATACTGAACTTGATTGACATACAGGAATAAGTGCTTGCTTCTATGCTGCTGAACTCAAAAGACTACTTATTGACCAATGATCCCTCCTCAAACCCAACCATCAATCACCACAGAAAACACATCTCCCATTTCCTGAGCCAACCAAGGTTAATGGCAATTCCAGTATAGAATTGTCTTCCTATATGCACTCAAGTTTATTTGAACTATCCCAATGTTGCAATGCCATCGACTTCTTGGAAAAAAGGACTGCACTTGCAGCAACATAAAGAGACCACTATTGATTTAACAGACTCAAATTGAAAACTGTACAAATAGAACTCAAGGAATGAAAAACTAACCAAGCAATCAAGTAAGCCACAATCCCAAATCAGTTGGATTCCATATGGGTCAAATTTTTTTTAAAAAAACTGTTTTTTTCTTGCCCCCTCCATAAAAATCCAAATTCTTGATCAGCTCAGTAATGGCACATTCAAAATTAAGAACCTAAATCCCATTTCTCTAAATAATTGTACCCATCTGATTGAACTTAAAAAAGATCGAACAATTAAAAAAAAACCAAACCTGCCAAGCATCAATAGTTCGTTGAAAATCCTGTAACCATCGATCGGCTCTCATTCGAACGGCGTCGTCTGGATGATGATACAGTGCATTTAGGGCTTCTTTAACTGTGTTCTGCAGCTCCATAGTTGTTCACTTGAGCTTCCAAGAAAGAAAAAAACCCGAACTCCTATTTCTGAATCGGCACCACTCTCAGAATACTTCTATAAATCGACGCTTGAATTAGGAGCTGTCGGTTTTGTAGTTACTTACACAGAGAGTATATCGATAAGGACTTGTATTTTGGCGGTTTCCTTTGAGAGAGCTTTAAGTGTCACTGAACGACCAAAGCACGGAATGGATGTGTAGCCAAACTGTTCGATGAAATTTCACAGTGACTACGATTGGCAGAAAGGGGGAAGAACTTTTGAATGTAAAGAGTAATTAATCCTGGTTTAGTCTCGTATTGGTCCTCACATGAATATTCAACACTATAAATATTTATATGTCAATGTTAGCACATTAATACTAAGAATGTTAAGCCTCTTCTTTTTACTTTTTTTTATTAGGTTTTTTTCATTTTACATATTTGGTAGCTTGCTAAACGCAATTATAGTCGCGATGTACAGTTGTTATGTATTTATATGTTGATATTTAAACAATATATTATATTTATAGGGTATTATTTTGATGGGCGACTATTTAGTGTAAAAAACTCACATTGTTATCAACTTGTTTTCTGTGCTCTCTACATTCAATTTGCTTTCAAATATAAAAAAAAAAATTACGAGTTTTTTAAATTAGAAGAAAATAGATGTACGAAAAGAAGAAGCTTTAAAACTTGTACCAAACTCTATTCTTTTTTAAAATGGACGGAATATAATTATTTCCTACCATCCAGGGAAGCTCACAAGTCATATTGATCGTAGAGTTGTCAATACTGGGTGACCTACTTTATTCGAGATAGTTCATACATGCTTTGTAATTTGACGGGCCAGGTAGGGCTGGTCCATCTTTTTGTGGGCCAGAAAACGGCTGGCTCAAGTCTATCAGTATGTGGGTTGCAGGTCTTGTCGGGTCAACACACACTTTTTAAAAATATATTATTTTTATAAAATTTTAAACTAAGTTATAATTTAAAAATACTAAAACAATAGGACAATATTACATGGTATTAGTGTTACTATTACATATTATAAAAATAAAAATTCTATCTAAATTTTAATTTTTAAAATTTTTAAATGAACTTTGAGTTTGGATTTTTATTATTTTTAATACTCTATTTTATTTTTACTTTTAATTATTTCTTAATTCGGCCGACAGACCGGTCCAACTCATATTACAAAAGCTTCACAAATTAGCATGCTTATTCGTGTCGGGCCAAAAAGTCTATTTTTAAATGAACTTCAAATATCTTAATTCAGCCCTGCTAAATCACGTGTTAGGCCAGGCTGACCCGACGAGCCTAACCCATATTGACGGCTCTAATTGATTGCTTGATATGTAATGCATATGTTACAGCAGCTTGCCCTAATGAAAAGTAACATCTAGTATCATATCAACAAATTTTTTGTTGGCAATATGAAGTTGAGACTGATAATTCAATAAAAATGAATGAACTTGCAACTGCACAGTCACAACCTATTTGAAAAATCTCAGTTGTAAGAGTCAAAACCATGAGAAAGTCTTTCATTATATATAGATTGATCATAGCTGTGTGTGTAATATAAATGCAAAACCATGTATGTAAGTTTACATATATACTGTTTAACAACATTAGCTCTTCATTCCTCACTCGAGTGGCTTCCAGAATCTAATGGGATCTTCTTAAAGTGGATCATCACGAGTGTAACGAGTCACTCAATTGGCAGGTCCAATCGATTCATGGCTTCTCAATTTGTTCCATTTGGACTAACCTAAGGTGAAAAGCTTGCTGAATTATATCAGAGTTGTCTGGTTCCATGCCAATTTCACCTGCAAATGCATTTCGTTAAGTGTGCTCCACATATCAATAGAGTTAAGTTAATAACATCATCTTTTGCGCCTCAATTCCAGGCGAGTTAAGGTCAGCTATATGAACTCTCAGTATACACCAGAGTTCAGTTGGAGGCTAAAGGGAGTATTAATCTTTTTTGAAGCTCATGAACATGACCTGCAACGTTGGAGTTGATTTCTCAGACGGTCGTCAACTAATAGTTATTATCTCAAAAAGTCACTTTCTTTGTTGAAAAAAAATGGAATCAAGAAACAAAAATGACTTTCCGAGGTACTAATAACTACTAGTTGAGTGACCAAAAAATCAACCCTGCAACATTTATATGATTCGTAGCTATCTATGCTGGTTCTTCCAATTTATCCTCTTCAAAGAAATTGTAGTATCTCCGAGAGGGAGATGCATACACAAATGTAGACAAAGCTATGGAGAAATCACCTTAATTGGATTGACGCCCTGCATCTTCATGCACCGATGAGGTATTGGCCGTATGTCTAAGCTTCTGCAGATGTTGAGCTATCTCAGTCAAGACTTTGCTTCCTTCATCACCACTCTGTAATGTCATGGCAGCATGTTTTAGGAAGCCGCTTTCTGCTTCTATGGCTCTTAACCTCTCTCTTATTAACGATACTTCTCTTGTAAGAGCGGCCTTATTTTCATTTCCTATCAGCATTTGAAAACTTAGGTTAGTGTATATGCAGTTTTTGTAACAAAGTGGAAGAGTTAAACGTCTCCACACTGTTTTTTGCACTATCGCTTTATAGAAAAGATAACTACAACCATACATAATAAGCGACTACCGACAGATAAAGAGGATAGCATGCTACATAACAAGTTAAATTGCACTAATAGTGTAAAATTGTGAATCTGAAATGAAAATGTTTGAAAAGTAAATAGGTTCATGTACCTCTTTCTTCGTTCATCTTTGGTTCCAACGAATGAGATCCTTCATCAGGAGTCGTTTTGATTTTCTCTACAACATCTGTCAACAAGCCCATAAGATAAGACCTTTGTTGCTCAAAATCAAGTTGTGATTCATCCACATTCACCCCTCCATTTTCCCCAGAACATTCAAAAAGGCGCTCATTTACTCTATGATGATCCGCTTCATAAGGACTGGCACAATCTGATCTCTCACTAATAGATGATAAACACTGAGATTTCAATTCTTGATAATCATCATCATCATCAACTTCACAAACCTCACTACCTATTGTCTTTATACGCCCATATTTCTCCCTATAAGTCTCGAGTTCAACTTGTAAGAGCTTCATCTCGTCCTCTTTCTTCAAAAGCTCGTCGTTCATTAACTGCAAAGCCTCTTGGTCATATTCTGCCTGCTCTTCCATCATTCTCTGATACTGAAAGGCTTCCATTTCAACAGCTGCTTTCTCTGCTTGCAAACGAGTGATCATCGCCATTGCATTATTTGCTGCAATAGCGGAAGCACTTCTTTCTTCATCCAATTCCATGTATAACTCCACAAGAGACTTACGGTCCAAATGGACCTGTTTTTTTAAGCGATTCAAGATGTCTTCTTCTAAATCACTAGGTACAGTATTTGTGTCGTTAGCTTCTGAAGTGAAATCAAGTTTATCACTTATCCATGACTTTCTGGGCCTATGAAGAGACAACCTAGGACTTGCTTGAGCTGAGTCTGATAATGGGATACCAAAAAATCTGTTTCTTGCATTACTTGGAGTTTTGCAAGAGGAATCAATTTGTGTGTCCTCAGAATCTGGTAGCAATGGCATAATAGCAGCTTTCATATCCTCTTTACCTGAAATGCATTAATTTTTCATAAGTTTTTGTGTCTCACACTTACATATTTATACTGACATACAGGGGTAGAGCTACAGCTTCATCTGCGGGTTCCGTAGAACCCAATAGCTATGGCTCAACCCCTGCATTTGTGTTTAAAAATCTACTTAATATGTATAGATAAGTCAGCAAGAGAACATGAAGCTATGATTTCTAAAATCTAGAACCCAACAATGACAACATAGCAGTGTAATCCAACTCTTGTGGTGTCAGGGGAGAGTAGTGTCTAGAGAGGTTGTTTCCAATAGACCCTCGGTTCACGTAAAAACATCACAAAGCAGTTTGAAAAAAGAAAGTAAACAAAATAATCCTAAGAGGCCCCTTTTAGAACCCATAAACTCAAAATCCTAAAAGGCCCCTCATAACATGAAGGAAATGATCGCTAAGACATGTAGTAGATTACCTCCATTTGAAGGGCCTTCATCATCTGGTTTGAACTTGAGCTCTGTGTACCTAACGCTGCGAGGTGATTCTAGATGGCGTACTTCCTCAATAGTTCTCCATGCTCCTAATAATGGAGCTCTAGGAGAAGCGCGAGGAGACGGAGCAGGAGCTTGAGAATAAGACCTTCCATTTATCGACGCATTCCTGGCAAATTTGGACCTCATTTTTAGAGGGTCTCCACAACAAGGACACCTCGCAACTACCCCCCTCTCGATTTGGATGGCCTCATCCAGTTCCTTCCTACCTGTTTTCATATAAACTCTTGCATCTTCTCCAGCAAAGCAATCAATGTCCTTTTTCAACACCCCAGCTAGTGATTTGTACCTGTTGAAAATATAACTAGTTAAACAAACATGCGCAATCTCAAACAGTTTTAAGTTCCAGATGAGATGGTCGCACAATTCAACATAATATCATAAGTAACTAGTCTTCGACTCAAACAGCATCATCATTTGTTATGGAAAAGAGTTTCTACATACTAAATACATGAAAGAACTAGGCCTACAATACAGTCTCAGAGTCAGATTTTCAATAAGAAGATTCAAAAAAACAATCAAGTACATAAAATGGTGCTCTTTCTAAGAATTTAAGCTTTTAGACAAGACAATCGCGCAATTCTAAGAGTACCTATCACAATCAGCATCTTTCTCTGTTGCAAATGACAAAAGGCAGCCTTCACACATATTCTTGATCTCAGATAGCTTCTTATGAACATGACAATATGCAAGTGCAGAAAGGTCCTTCTTATGAACCTCACAAATGGATTCATTGTAATAGAAATTTGAGTTCCTATTCACGAGAAGGTGATCAATCCTCGTGCAAAACAAACACGGGATACTCAACTCGAAGAACTTGGCGAATTCATTGGAAAAAAATGCAAGAAAACCATCAACAAAAAGCACAATGATCAACGCCCATTCAAGAATAGCATATAGGAAGAAAAATGCAAATTTTCCCAATTTTTGATCAACAAAGCATTTGAATGATCCTGAACCCATTCTATACACATTTACATATGATAAAAACAACCCAAGATTCAAATTAACCACAGATTATGATCTCCATTGTTTCTGGCTTCTGCATTTGCATTACATGGATTACTGAGGGAGAAAATAAAAAAATTGAATTGATGATTCAAAGGTTTCAAAAAAGTGAGATGGTGGCATTCATTTCAGCTATATATTGCTTGGTTGATTATTTACCTGAAGTAACGGTCTTCCGCCATCTTCGCTCGAGTCAATGCAGGGTAAGAGAAAAAGCGAAAAAGGAAACGTCGCCTGAGAGATTCGAACTCTCGCGGGGAAACCCCATGTACTTAGCAGGCACACGCCTTAACCACTCGGCCAAAGCGACTTCACGTTGTAAATTCTATACTAATCAATAAACACAGGTTTAGTTATTTTTTTTCAAATGACAAGAATAGATGTAGCCTTGTTTGGATAGTTGTTACCTGTTGTATTGTATTGTATTACTAGTTTAAATGCAATGTTTGTTTTGATTGTTACTTAAATTTTATTGTATCATATCATTTAAATCTATCGTTATGTAACGATGAAAAGACTCATTTTATGTAACGATGGATTTAGTGTGGTTACGTCGTTTACTTTAATATCTTCTTCTCATTTTCTTACTTTATTTATAATTCAAATTATGGATGTATGACATTATATAACGACAGAAAACAAAACAATCTATCCAAACATTATATTTATATACATCATGAAACAACACATAACAACCCTCCAAACAAAGTGTTAGAGGCATTTCGTTATGAAAATTATGAGTATTTAAAAGAGAAAATTTTCAAAGCAAACACATTTTAACATTTAATAGGATTTCTTAGCTACAATTTTGATATTTATTGAAAATAGTTATATTTTAAATTATCATCCTTGTATTCTTTTTATTTTTAAATTAATATAATATAACTATTAAATAACCAAATGGAGAAAATCATCATAAAGAATCTTTTAATTATGGTAATACTTTCCTGAAAAAGTTCAATCAATTAGGTTATTGATTAGGGTAGCAAATTTTCAGTTTTCTCTCTCGTCCTTCTCTTCATCCATTAACGAGCTTCAATTGTCCATTATCAAAGCCAGACGAACTGATTAAAGAATCCATGGAGTGAATGAATATGCAAATTGAATTATCCTGGGAGATAATCATGATTTACGAGTCATAATGATCAACATTTAACTGTTTATACTTTATACATTATATCACTCAATTAAACTCATGATCTCAAATTAATATTTACTTCTTCTATCTAAATTTATGTAAGGACATTTGATTAAGAATAGAATTTTAGGAAATTTCTTTCTAAGACTGTCTAAAACAAGCTAAAAATATTTATATGATTATAAATTATCAATAGTGAATAAAAAAAAATTTCAAGATTAAATTATTATTAAATATATAAAGATATCATTAATAAAAAAAGAAAATAATGTCACATTTATTGGAGCAATTTTGTGACATTGAAGTTCCCTACATTTGTTATTTTCACTATTTCAATTATCGAGATCAAATTATATAAATTTTGATCATTATTTTAAAATATATTTTTTCATCATATAAATATGAGAATGATTGCAACTTATAGCGTCAACCGTCTAAATTTTAGATTTCAAATATTAAATTTAGCTATTTTAATTTAACTTTGAAATTTAATCAAATTGACCTCGAAAAATGAAACAACGACAAGTAAAAGTGATCAAAGGAAGCAAGCTTCATGAGCCTGAGGAAAAAAAAAGTGCAACAGTGATCATTTGTTTCTCAACATTCCAATGATATTGAAAACTTAAAAATGAGTACAAAAACTAGCGTATTTTTCCTTAACAAATGTACAATAAAACTACATGGTACACAGACAGGACATTTTTACCAAAACTTTGGTCTGTACTAACTAAGATGAATTTCACCTCAAGATTTTTGAACTAGATTCTGCTTTTTGTACAGCAGTCTTGAAGAGTAGTACATATAGCTTGTGATCCATAGAAAAATACATGAAACCACCAACAGAATGTGTTACAAAAGAACCAAAACTGGTCCCTACTATACAATGCCATGCTGGTCCATACACTTCATCAAACTCCTGAAATATTTACAGAGACCACATTCAGTCCAATAAATTAGTTCATTCAAAACCCAAATCCAAGAGTGTTTCGAAAATAACTTTTGTACCTCACTAAGTAATCATAAAATCTGCATATATTCTTCCCTTTTAGTTTCTCACTTGTAGGATTTCACCAAATTTATTATTGTTTTTCTATTTTGACAACTATTTAACACAGTACGATTGACATTTTGATAAAAGATTCTTTACTTTTTAAACCCTGCCACAAATTAAAATAAGACAAATAAATTGAAATGAAAAAAAACCTTTTTTAGGGAAAGTGCAAGAGCTTTTGATGTAAACTTTTCCAAGCTATCATGAGTCCTTCTTGCACAATTGACAGCATGAATCTGCATAAATGGTGGCATATCTACAGACACAACTTTCACACCACTGCAAGAAAAGAAATCACTCAACTCAATTTTTGAACTGCAAAATGATTTCCTCCTTCCACTATTCTTCAATGGTAGTGATAAAGATTGCTTTTTTATCTCATCAAACCCCTTAAACCTTTCAATTTCTTGACTTTTGGACAAATAAACAAATGCCCTTTTAACATCCACCTCTTTGTGGAACTCTTTCCCCTTGTTGGTTACTTTCTTGATAATTGCCTCTGTTTTCTCAACATCATGGACAGATTTTTTCACTTTCCCATGTTGGCTCTTTGACTTGGTCAGAGCTGAGCATGAGGAATCAAGAACACATGAATTACTCCAAGATTTGGCCTTTAAGTGTGTGTCAAGTGAATATGATGAATGCCCAGAAAGGGACTGTAAGGAAGATTTAAGGATTTTGTGATTTGCATATAGATGGGAAAATTGATTAGAGATGTTGTCTATAGCACTCTTTGAGGTAAAGGGGGTTGGTTTTGGTTGCTTTTTGAGAGTGGGATCCATGGGAATGGAAGTTTTAGGATTATGGTCTGGAGCTGCTAAAATGCGCCTGTGGGTGTTGTTATGTGCCATGATGTTTGGGAAAAGTTATCAAGAAATGAAAGTGGAAAGTGAAAGAAGGGAAAAGGTGTAGTGGAGGGGAAGGGGCAAAGGGGGATATGATGTTGGAGAAAGTTTAGGTGGAATGGGACTTGTGAGAGTTAAGAAGAGAGAGAGAGAAGGCTAAATTGCGCTGGGTGCGGAGGATATGAAGGGAACAAACAAAAAGAAAAATAAGGAAAGAAAGATGAGAAGTATTGGAAGGGCAACTTTTTGATATCATTTACTTTTTTGTGCAAAAAGCATGTGGAGTCACTGAAATGGGTTCCACTGGAATTTGGTTCATCTAAAATGAGATGTCCATTCAATTTACGGAATTTCAATTAATATTTTGTCGCGATTTTGATAATAACTTTAAAATAAAAATAAGATCTATGTATATGTTATCCTTTCAAATCGTAATAGTACTTAATATTTTCCTTTACCTACTTGTAAGAGAGCACCACTGCAGGAAGCAACCTGTCTTTTCGAGTTCATTAAGACCATGGCATGGCTGAGAAACAGTCCTTCAAAGTAAGCATCATTCTGATTTAGAGAGTGCTTCTTCCTTTATGTCATATGAATTCAAATTAATCAAGCTACTGAGTTGTGAATACCTAAAAGGTGTACTTATTGATCCATCAAATATTAATCAGTGTTATGCTAAATATGGAAATGCAAGAAATTCATGCATATAAATGATTTATTATCCATTTAATTTATGTAATTCTTAAGATTGAATTAATTACTTTGACCAAACAATGTGTGCCCCGTGAATCGTGATGCAAAAAATAACTAAACGGTCAGAAAGGACCAACCCCCGACAAAGGCTCTCTATGAGTAGTTGGTGAATTTTGAAAATTTTGCCTGTTTACTTCCAGAGTGTTGAAATGTTTGTACAATCCAAATGGAGCAACCTTTCAGTCAATTTGAATACTCCCTTCACTATTTTAACATTAATTTCTCATATACTACATTTAACATGCTCTGTCAAGCTTCAGGAAAAATCACACACCAATGACATACTTCATCTGGGATCTGTGAGAAAACGCATTGAAATCTGAATGAGGTTACATTGTTAACGACACTCATGGAAATATAACTTAACGACCTAAAATCACAATTAAAAGCAAAATGAGAGCCTTTCGATGAAGCCTGCACGTACAGGGAAAAAGAAACAACATACATTGCCAGAGTTTCCCGATAAGGGGTCTTAAACTACATAAGAAAAAGCTTGAGTTCTAGCCATGTTCCTTGCTTGTCCTGCATTACATATGTACATAGGATATTCATTTCTTTAACCTTGTTAAGAACTGAAAACCATAATTGAGGGAATTTCACAAAGGCACAGATGGACATGCACACCTAGACAGATGAACAGAAATACTATACTTCCGACTAGAAGGCAACGGACTGCACCTTCACTACTACCTTTCCAGTAAATGAGCATTTTGGAACAACAGAACAATTTACAACTTCACAGATTAGCCAGTTTGAAACATCGAATGAAGTTGAGAAAACATAAAGCCAGCTGACAAGAGTAAAAACCCATTGCTAGACCACCTTGACATGTAAAAACAACCAGCACAACTTCGAATTTCATGGGCTGGAAACCCGATCCCGAAATGTTGAAGTGCCCCCTGATGCTGCAGGAGAAGGAGAGGAGGCAACGAAGTTTGTTCCGGATAAGGAAATCGGGGGAAGATTTGAAGGTTGTCCTTGCTGTCCCGGAGGTGCAAACCGTGAAGGACTAGCAGTAACTCCAGCAGATCGTGAAGAGAGTTGAACCTGAAAAATTAGGCAATAAGTGAAAAATGGATGTCTTGAACTAGTGAAATTTATCTAAGCCATTACATACTATCAAGAATGTCTTTTCATAAACCAGTTGACTGAATTTTTGATGAACTGACTTTTATCTGATTCACTAAGAAGGGGAAGCTGTGGTGTATTATTCGGCTCCCAACTCAACTTTTTACTAGATAAGCTACTTAATGGTGCTCTAATGACTTCAATTCTTTTTTACTGGTTTATGAGAAAACTAATTCTTTGTCTACTTTCATATCTTTTTTCTTATAGTTGTTTTCTTCAGTTTCTTGTCACCTTATCCTACTATTTCACCCTATGTATCAAAAGCAGACCTCAAAGGAAATTAACTTCAGGATAGTATAAGAACTATTTAGTTAAGTAACTACTACGTTGACAACAACAACATACCCAGTAAAATCCCACAAGTACCTCATAGAGGTAGAGAGGTGGTTTCCGATAAAGCAATTCGCCGAAATTGTCAAAAGTTTAGGTTAGAGAAGTCCTTGCAGGTATAGCCTTAAAACTGTAGTTGAATAAGTATCCGATAAAGATAACCAAAATAGCACATTCTACCTGAAGTGAGGGAACAAAAGAGACCCAAGATAATTTCATTCACAATGGATTATCCAATTCTATGGTAGTTTGCATATTTATGTATAATACGAAAAAGATCACTTTCTGAAAACTAGATGTAAGCAACTAATGCAGTATTAGCAGCCCTCCCACATAAAGCAATTCATCAAGAAAATTATCGCCTGATCTTCATCTGGAGCTCCAACAATAACACACCCAGTGTAAGTCCCACAAGTAGGGTCTAATGAGGATGGTGTGTGCAGTCTTACCCCTACCTTTTGAACCCCTACCTTTTGAAGGTAGATAGATTGATGCTCAAGTAAAGCATATAAAAAACAAATATGAAAACAAATATAATAGTCAATAAGTCGTGCTAAAAAATATAGAAGAGAACATTAGCAATGCCAAAAAGATACGATAACTGAACCAAATGAAGCATCACGCCATACTAAAATCGAATAATAAGATAGTAAGAGTAATAGACGATAGTCGAGCTACTAACCTTCTACTCTAATCTTCAAAATCCATATCTTCCTATCTAGGGTCAAGGTCATGTCCTCGGCAAGATATAGATGAGTCATGACTTGTCTAATCTTCGGTCTACCTCTACATCTCCTTGCGTCCACTATAGTCAACCTCTCACTCCTCCTCACTAGGTATCTGTGCATGATTTCTTCGTGTGTCCAAACCATATCAGTCTTACCTCCTCATCTTGTCCATCAAGGAGGCCAATCCCGCAGTGTCAGATAGCTTCATTCCTAATCTTATTACTCTTAGTATTCCAACATCTATCTCAACATCATCATTTCCACTACTCTCATCTTACCAACATGCGAGTTTTTGACCGACCAACACTCAATCCATATAACATGGTCAGTCACCACTTTATAAAACCTACCTTTAAGGCTTGGTGATGCATTCCTATCAGACAAGACACTGTATGCGAGCTTTCATTTCATCCATTCCGCTCCACTACAATGTGCAACATTATCATCAATCTCCCTATTGTCTTGAATTATTGACCCGGAATACATGAGACTTTTCTTTCTTTTAGATAACTTGTGTTTCAATCCTTACTTACCTGCCACGTGCATTGCGTCACTAAACTTACACTGCAAGTATTTTGTCCTGCTCAACCCAAAACCTTTAGACTTCAGGGTCTGTCAAACCTCCAACACATTGTTAAATCCTTCGTGTATCTCTACTATCAACATTATGTCATCTGCGAAGAACATACACCATGACATTTTTCCTTGGCTATGCTGTGTCAGTATATCCATCGGTATATTCAAGGGAGTGAACTGACAATAATATGATTGTCTAACTTGCAGTCTTGCACATACTGAATGTTGTTATTCTTTTGCCATCAGCTTTACTTATACTTTTTGAAACTTTGCTAGAACTAATTTATTAGAAACAAAATTAAAACTATCTTTTCCCAAGCCAAAAGTAATAGTTCATGCATAGATAGGGCAATTACCACATTATGGGGGGTCTTCCTCAGTTGAGAATCTGAAGATGGCGATGTACTACTCATACGAAGTAAATTCCGAGAAAGAGCATTCTGGTTGGCAGCATCATCACCTCCATCTCCATCCACCTCAGCAATGGGTTTTCCATCTGAACCCATTCTAGGTGTGTTTAGTTTAGTCATTGATCCGGTGTCATTTGTAGTATCCACTTGAAGGGGGAGTGATGATCGAACTGCCATACCTTGCATGCTCCGTCTCTTTAGCTCCTCTTCTGCATTCAAAATCTGCCAAAAACCAATACTTGTGAACAAAAAAATGATCATGCTAAGTCCATACACAATTTGACAGATGCTCAGAACAAATTAAAAAAATGAGGCGTCATGTAGAGTTTCAACTCGTCCTCGGATTGTTTTACACTAAGATCACCTGTTTTAGTAATTGTACCAAACCATGCTTTTTCATATTCAGAAGCTGTAATTTATCCTCAATCTCCTTTATTTTCTGTTTATCAGCTGCATCCTCTTTGTTGCTCGTCTGCCAAGGAGAGTGATCAAAAAAGTTAAACAGCTAACAAATGGCAATAAGAAAACAATTTCGAGTTAGTCCTCATTCTCAATTAATGCAACAAATGTATAGCTGACCCTGATCTCAAACATAATATATAATCATATATTTTGCATATCAGACACCTTCCACCCCATCCCAACCCTCTCTGCTAACCAAATTGGAAGTGGGGACGTATCAGACATAAAAATGAAAAATTCACTATAATCTACAACAAGCCATGTCAAGAGATCTAGGCTAATTATCTTTTGGAAAATTTTAGAAGAGGATCAACTGCCAATTTAAGAACAGATGAATGAATGCACAAATAAGCGGTTAGAGAAGAATAGAGGAACCAATGGACAGCAAACAAGAATTCAGACGAAAAGGAAGTCATTAGCACAACTATTAATGCAGTGCCTTTGCAACTCATGATGTTGTTCATTCAAAATGTGTATGGAAATAGTTAGCACTAACAGCTGCCACATATCCAATAAGGCAATTTCATTCACCATTTCTCCGTTTCTTTAATTAACTAGAAGTACATAACACTATGAATGGTGGGGGAACCCTGTATACAAGTCATATATCAAAAAGTACAGAAACCTTAAGAAAAGTATGGTTCTCTACAAAAGTTATCCAATCTTCTATGCAAAAAGGGACCTCATAGGCACACCAAAGAGATATTCGACACGAGGCTAATTTTAGGCTACTTTTTTTTCAATTTTACAAAGTCATTGTCAACCCCTTCACATGTTTGCCTATTGTTCTCTTCCATATAACCCACATAAAGGCTAATGGAGTAACATTCCACACCCTCAATCTTCTCGTTCTCCTTCTGATAAAGAAATTAACTTGGGCCTAACTCAATTTCAAAACCTAGTTCATGATGAAAGGACTGTCCAAAATCATATAAATACTAGGTATTGACCTTCCAATGTGGGACTCCAAACCCACACCCATCCCTTATCGCACGCTCTCAAGGTTAGACATCTAGAGCATGGACAATAAAAGATAGGAGGCCAACATCAGGTAAACATGAATTGGGACGGGGCCTAACTCTGATAACTTGATAAAGGACATGATTACGGCCTAACTCAACTCCAAAACCTAGCTCACGGAGGAAGGTATGGATAAGACCATATGAAAACATCAAATGACCCTTAAACCCATGATGTGTGTAATGACTTACAGGATTGGGCATATCACACCAAAAAAAGCAAGTAAATAAAATACTAGCCCATTGTGAACCTAGGGTCGACACCAAGGTAGAGGCAAAAGGGAAAAGAATGATGTTGATATGAACGAGAGCAAGCATTTTGCTAAGAAAGCAAAAGAGGGAGCTACGATAGCAAACACTACCCTCACTTAGAACAATATGCTCTTGGAGACATGAAGTACAATCAACCTCTTTACCGTAAGACTTCTAACATGGTCGATTATAGATAGAGCACGGTAACCCACAACCGCTACTCTACAAAATAAAGAGTGGAAAATCTCTTCATAGGATACCGTAGCTGTACAACCAAAATATGGATGGTGAGCGATCATAAAACCCTTACTCAAATTACGAACCTTAAACCTCTTTGCGAATTCACAACCGAACATTGATTGGAAATCATAGATTTCAGATAGAAAAGGAGAGAAAAAAACAAAGAGAGAAGAAGGGAGGCGGATGGCAACATAGATAAAAACAAGCAGCGCTGATTTTAAGGGGAAGCTGTCCAGCAGCATATTCCAAGGGGAAAAACAAGAGGTATAAGGAAGAGCAAAAAAAGAAAGGAAGAGCAAAAAAAGAAAGGAAGAGCAAAAAAGGAAAGGAAGCAAGAAAGTGAAAAATAAAAACTGCAAGACCATAAATAGAAGTTACTACCTCTGGAATCCTAAGCACAAGCTAGAGGAGAAGCGATGCCTTCTCCGGAATCACAGTTCAGGTGAGTCATTAAAACCTATCCAACTAACTAAATTTTTCTTTAGGGTATAAAACAGTAGGAACTAGGAATGAAGTAATCTTAGTAGGAATTAAGAGTGAAGTGATCTTAAATCTTCACTCTTAAACTAATGAAGTGTTGTATCAGCATTAGATTCAACAGTGTAACAAAAGTAGAAATACCTTATCCATAAATGGAGATTTGAGGCAACAATCTGGAATTTTAAAGAAGCTTTCACTTTGGGGAAGAAGTTGATTTAGGTATCAAACTCGGTGATGGACAATATATTTTTCCCAAAAGAGATCTAAGGCAACACGTTCCTTTAAAGCTGACTTGGCACAAATTGATCAAAACACGTGTTGAAAATAGATCTCCCTTGTTTATTGAACTTGCAGTTTCACTATTTGCTATTTAGGACTCTTAGTAACGTTTTTTAGACGGAGGATACAACTGATGGTGAAGTTGACAACCAAACTAATAAACCCACCTCAACTTAACGGCAGAGTCGAGTTGGGAAATTGAAATCTTATTGCTAGAAATATTTAATTTCAGGAGTTCTAGGAATGATTAATATTCATATGTTCTATCATAATTTTAGATATTTGATACTTTACGACGCAATTATTGGAAGCAAATTGGGGATTTTCAGCAGAAGTATTGTGAGTGATAATTCTTTCATAGTGTTTTTTTTTTTATAACAAGGAGAACCCACAGTCGCTACCCTTTGGGTGCGCACAGGGTAAACCCTTGCTCCTATGCGATAACTCGCAAACCACATAGAAGAGGTAACCCGCACTAGGCAAGCCCGATGCAACGAGCTCGACCCAAGCAATAGTATGATCCGTAATTGGATAAGTACTATATCATCCTTAACATGACTTCCACATACTGATAAGTCTTGAACCTATGTTATTTATGAGTTGCTATATATAATATTGGAATTAATTCTTAACATAAAAAGATTATGAATATATTTTTGCACTACAAGGAACAGACTTTAGTAACTTCGAGGTAGGGGTGAGGTCCATGTCCACTCTACCCTCCTCAAAGCTAATGTGGAATTATATTGGATATGTTGTTGTAAGGAAGATACTTCATGAGTAATTTTGCGATCATCGTCATCGAACATCAGAATTGTTAGACCTGATGCACCTTGTAGAGTATTTTCCTTCACTAGCAGGAAAGAACTAGTAATATGCATATCACAATCATACTTGGGCCCTCTAGAAGTGAACATAGCTGACGAGGTAGTCAAACAACCATGATAGATTTGTGGAGTCAAAAAATATATTGATTTTTGGTTAAGGTATCTCCTACTGTATAAGAATATGAAGTAGATAAGGATAAATGAATTTAAAATGTCTATTTTCATCCATTTTGATCATTGTTTTCATACATAAATTGCAATATTGATTTGAGTAAGACATAGTTGATAATCTTAAAAATTGTAGATTCCTTATGTATGCTTGCTCCAAATAAAATGTTATGGTTGATATTATTACTCATTCAGTTGGTGCAACTAACCCCACTACTTTCTTTTCCCCCTACAGAGCTGACGACGGATCCAACAAGGTCCACACTTGCTTCACATGGGACAACACCCTATTTAGATTATTGTAGTATATATTTTGCTTAAATCCTAGAATTCTGTTCCTTGAGCATCCAACCAAGTCTCAAGTATCCCAATCCACATGCAAATATACCTCCCCTTCTCTAATCTATACATGAAGCTTCTGCTAAAAAAAATGCTAGCCTTTAACCAACTATGCACATAGTATTACGTTCTTCCACGGAAACAACAGTATTAATTCTTACAAATAGTCTGATATACATCCTTTCTTTGTGGCATATATTATAAACTCCCAAAGCATGATAAACAAAAATAAGGAAAAGCTGTAGGTCATGATTTTCTGACTCCAGACGTGAAGCTGCTTCATTGTGAAAATGGGAAAAAGCTTCGTAAGGTATACACCCCTTTATTTTAAACACTGACTTGGCTGGGTTCCCTTCTTTAATAAGAAAAAACAGAAAGACGCATAAGCGAATTTTAACAAAAAACCAGTAAAATACATGGATGATACCCTTGTAAACAAAATAAATCAATAATTGCAGATAAACTTCAATACCTCTGCACCGGATGGATTCACCGGAACCTCCAATTTCTGATCGTTTTCCACAACCTCATGCTTTGGTTCAACCACGACAGCAGCAGATGAATCAACCAATTTCTCTGGCACTTTCACATTCTCCGGCTGAACATCCTCTTCCTTCTCGGACTTTACTTCGACCGAAACAGGAACCTCCTCCTCAGGTTTGGATTTGGAATCAGTTTCAAGGTTAAGGTTACGGTCAGGGTTAGGGTCAGGGTTAGGATCTGAAGCGGTGGCGATGGTAGGAGCGATGGTAGGAGCGATGGCGGTGGTAAGAGCGGTGGCGATTGTAGGAGGTGTCTGGAGGCGAGACAGAGCTCGGGATCGGCGACGGAGGAGACATCGGAAGTCCTTGAGCGCGATTTTGGGGGTTGGCATTAGCCATCGACGTGGAGTATCAGGTACTCTGTGGAGATTTCCCTTGTAGAGTGATAATGCCACCATTTTCGCCCGATTTGCACTTTCAATTATGATTTTCCTTTTTTAGTTATTCCTATTTAGATTTTCCCAATTTTCAATCATTACATATAAGTTTAGTACTAAAGATTGAAAAAATTATTTTATTATTTTATATATTTTTCTAACTATATAGAAGAGCCGATAGCTCAATATCAACATGCCTACTTAGTTGTTTGCTTAAGCAAGCAGTTGTTCATTGATATGTATGTTTTAGCTGCTTGATTTTATTATGTCATTTTTATAAGTAGCTTGGCATCGACATGTTTGCTTCATTTGTTTGCGTAAACAAGTAGTTGTCCATTGACGTATTTGATTCAACTATTTGATTTTATTATGTCATTTTTATCAATTATTTCTTCAATTGATGTAGCTATAAGATATTGCCCCTAATTAATTATTTCTTCTTAAAAGGCAACTGTTGGTTAACGTATCTACTTCAACTGCTTGATTTTGCTACGTTATTTCTATTAATTATTTTTTCTACTGTTTCAACTATGAATTTACAATATTACCCCAAACCGGTATCAGCATGCTTGCTTCAGTTGTAGCTGCTCTTTAACGTGTGTTGCTTCGGCTGGTTAATTTTATTATATCATTATTAATTATTTCTTCAACTAATGTAGCTATAAATTTACAATATTGTTGATTAACATCAGTGGTGGATCCAAGATTTTTAAGTTGTGGATGCTCTCTTAGCTTAACAACAGCAGAATCAAAATTTTTACTGAGCAATTCAAAACATAAAATGTAAATACACAAGAAGCAAAAGAGTGTTCAACATATTATATATATATATATAAAATATCATTTTAAATATGTATAAATAATATATTTTTCGTCGAAGAGAGTTCAAATGAACCCCTTGGGCCAATATAGCTCCGTCCTCACTTAGCTACAAATTATAAAATATAAATGCAGAAATTAACACTTGTCATAAAAAGACGATCAAATTTGAAATCAGTAGTAAAATAATCAATAATACGAATGAAAAGAATAATATTTATTATCTTGAATAAAGGAAGGAAAAATATTTATTTGTATACCTTCTTCTTTTTTATATATAGAAAATAGTAAAAGAACAACTATAAATAAAGAAAAAATAGGAAAAGTGTTGAGAGTGGAATTTGAACTCAAGACCAACAACACTACAAAAATCTTAAGCACCCACCTTGAACCATTGGACCAACCAAACAATTGATATGATGGGTGCTCTATGTTATATTTATACCGATTTATCTTAATTTCTACATAGATATATAATGTTCGATACTAAATTAATGGGTGCTCGAGCACCCGACAAACTCCATGTGGGTCCGCCCCTGATTAACGTATCTGTTTGAACTACTTGATTTTGCTACGTCATTTTTGTTAATCATTTCTTCTGTTGCTTCAACAGTGAATTTACAATATTATCCCAAAAAAAATTTAAGACAGTTGTCGATTGACGTTCGACTGGTTGATTTTACAATATTACCCCTAATAAATGAAAGTATTATAAATCTCAATAATTAAGAACATTTGATTAACTTTTGAAAGTCTATCTATGCTATATACATCAGGACAAAAGTAATACATATATATATATATAT
>JBCEWC010004366.1:0-27529 GCA_038996855.1 Solanum aculeatissimum | reverse complement strand
TTTCAAATCAAATTTTGGCCTCCACTGATGTAGTAGAGATTTAGTTGGTCAATTCTTTTAGACCTATTACGTTCAATTATTGAATGCCTTTGTTCAATAAAAATTTACCTAACAATTTGACTCTCTAATTCAATTATATAACAATTGATAAAATCAGACAAACGACCTTGAATAATTGCAATCATTTAATTGCACAATCTGCATTGGATAGATAGATAATTACGTTCATCAAATATACATTATTTTTTGTCATTTTGAGTTGAGACTATATTATCTTTTAACTTTTCAGTACTTTGTTCGATTATTGTGATCATCTAGACATACTTGTGATCTCATGAAAATATTCTCACACTTCTGCCTAAGCATAATTGAGAGCTCTATCCAACTATTTTCCTTTTCGTTACTGTCTTAGCATTTCATTCGGCTTTTTATAGCAAAAGTTAGAGTGTGTGATTATGGGCCATGTTATTTCTCTTGAATGTATTCTTCTCCTATTTTTAGATGAATTCTTACACTTTTAAATGGAAAACAAAGATCATCATAGCCACAAATCAATGTGTTGGTATTAGGAGTGAACATATAATTTTTTTCTTTGAGAAATTACACCAATTTTGAGTTGAGGGTCTTCAAAAATAGTTTCTTTACTTCTGAGGTATGTTGTTATTACTATAAAAATTCCAATATTAACTTTCAATGTAATTAAATTTTGTACACTCATTGCAGGAAAATTTCACTGTTAGTGGACCTTTCCAGTGATGTTTTCTAGCATTAGTTATTTTTAAAATAATCAGTGCAGATAGGTTGTTATGAAGAATTGCAATGACTCATTGATAGATGGCCTAGAAAATGAGAATCACTCGGCTGATACTTATACTAAAGATAAGTCATCTCCAAAGAAGCAAGTCAACTCGATAAAGATAAGGCCTGAATTAATCAGCAAAATAGCAAATGTTAGGCTTCAAGTATATACCATTAGGCAACCAGTGACATTTGAAGCTTCACGTGTGAATTGATCTTATTATAATTCGATCTGTTCAGTGCAGGGTTGTAGAACAAGCTCAAGAGAGCTATTTGCATGAATGGGAATTGGAAGTCGAAAGCACAGAAAACAAAATCTCTGAAGACATTATAACGGATATGCCTATCTTATTAAGGTGTAGCACATCTAAAGGGAAGGTAGCAAATACAGAATCATTTTGCTCTTTAGGAGAGTCTTTAATGAAAGCAATGGGGAAAGGGAGTTGCAGGATCCATATTGCATCCGTTCAAAACTAAGGAACCAAGATTTTGGTGAATACAAATATATACTCAATATAGATGCTAACTCTGTTAATCTAAATCGGAAAATGAACACTTCGTTTCTGATTCACTGACTTAAATAAGTTTTAGTCTTTCTATAAATTTTCTGGTAATTATGATCAAGGAATCCATATATGTATTTGCATGGCCTTATTGTGTTTAACATAATTTTATAGGATAGTTTAATGGATATGAATTCATACGTGATTCAGTAACAATATCTTCAATACTTTAAAATTTACTAAGTTGTCACTTCATGACGACTCATGAGCTAATTTTTAATTATAAATAATCTAATTGAGGCGGTTCACCCGCGCAAAGCGCGGGCAATTTATCTAGTATCATAATATACTGAAATGCTACACATGAATTGTATAGAGAAATATACAAATGTCATACAAAAACTGTGAATTGTATAGCGAATTATACAAATGTATACAAGCGTTGCGTGAATTATACAAACTCTGATATAACTATAGTTACAAAATGTAATTACCCAACCTATATCTATGAAGCATAATTAAAGTACTATATGCGAAAATTCCTCATAATACAACTTACACAGGGCCCAAAATCTCTACAGGTGAAATCCAATTGTAATATTGCTTCTGCATGCACTCCCCGTGATACCACAATATGGGGTAATCTCAATCAACAAATTAAACAAGAATAAGAACTACTATGACAATTGGAAAATCGATACGAATTTTCGTTGTAAATTACTATTTGTAGCTCATCGAGTCTAGAATTAATAAAACGAGAGTCTTACGTTGATTCAAGATCGAAATACTGCTTGAAACCTCTCTAACAGTGTATACTGCTATACAATGTATATTACTTATACATGAGCTAGACACTAAATATACATTATGATACACAAATATACACTGACTATACATGTTTATACAATGAGGGTTGAATGCCCAAAGTTGTAACAAAGAGCCAAAGATTAGTCGGATGACTACTTTTCGTAATTAAAAAAAAAGTTAATTTTTTTTTGTGTAAATAATTTTTCTCAGTAACTTGTGGGCGTAATTATCCCAAACCCTATTCTCTACTTGTCTTCTATGGGCTTAAAAGTCCGTATTATCTCTAGTACTGTTCTTAAGACAAAAGCAAACATTTAAATGTTCATATCAAACAAGTTATACGTGAATTTTCAACTTAGGTCGAATATATTTAAATTGTTTTTAAAGCGATTTCTATAATAAAAACAAGTTAAATGACAATTCCAAAAATGAATATTTAATATACACTTCAAAAATTACAATTGATTTGGGGAAAACAACATCCCCAGCCGCCCCCCTCAAACTATTTCACTAGACCGTAAGTCTTGATCATTATTGAGCGTCTCTTTTAGATCATCCTCTTGAGCACATCGCAATGGCGCATCGCGAACACGTGTACGACACATGGGACATGTCTTATTTTCTTCTAACCAAGGTCTAACACAAGCATAATGAAACCTATGACAACAACTAGGAAGAACCAAAAACATCTCCCAATTCTTAATTTCTTCGATACAAATCGAACAATCATTATTTTTTCCTTTAATTCCTGGAGCCTTTTTTCCTTCCTCTGAAATATCTATCACTATTTCAATAACAGTTGTTGTTGTTGTCGCCGCTCTTTTTGTTGTCACAAATTCCTCTTCATAGTAAGGAATCTCAAATTCTTCCACCTCGTTTGAACCCCGTCCTCGTCGTTGTTGTCTGTAACACAACAACATTTTTGTCCATTTGTAAAAAAATAACAAAATTAGAAAAAAGACTATTGCAATCACTATGTAATTAGTAATATTCGAATGAAACACCATTTTTTTGTGTGTGATGAATTTAGGGTTTAGGCCAACTTATTATATATATATATATATATTATAAATTGATTATTTAGAAACCTATTGGGATTTGGATTAAGTCATTAAGGAAATTAATTTATGTCCAAGTTAATTAATTGGAAATTTGTTTAGATATATTTACATAAATCGTTGTGATTAGATGTACAAAAACCTTTTTGGAATAGGATTAAGCCATTAAGGAAATTAATCCATGTCCTAATTGATTAAATGGAAAAGGTTTTAAAGTCTAAATTTGGTAAGTATGAGGGGGGGGGGGGGGGGGGGGACTTAGGGGTGGCAAACTTACCCCCAGCTGGTTCAATCCGTCCAACTCTTTGAAGTTAGGGTGGGTTAACAACCCGATCATTTAAAATTGGGTTGATATTCAACCCGAATGCACTTTAGAGAAATCTTGTCAAAATATTTTTAAAATATATTTTTTTAATTTGATATGTTTTATATGTCCAAAATAAAGAAAAATATAATTTAATCAAGTAATAAAATATCGAAAAAGAACAAATAAAGTAAGTAAAACTTGGACCGGGTTGGGTCTTGACCCGTTCTATAACCCATTATACAACCCGTTTTGACCCAAGCAAATTGGGGTTGGGTTGGGTCTTGACCCGTTTGTTGTCTTGACCAATTATAACCCGCTCAAGTTTGACCCAACCCACCAAATTGTCACCCCTAAAAAAAATACTCTCTCCGTCTTATTTTAGTTGTCATGATAAGATTTGACTAATACATCCCTTATAAACAATTATGTGTCGTTTAATTTTAGAATAATTAATGCTAAGGTCAAAGTCGGAAACTAAAATGGAATCGAGGGAGTATATAACTAAGATGCCAATACTAGTAAAATGGATTAAAAAAACTAAAATTGATTTATTTGAATTTGAAGGCTATTTTTTTTAAATCTTTTCAAATATTTTGATATTATAAAAATATCATATTTATAAATTCTAATAAGACATTTTAAGACCGTGTATTAACTAATATATAATTGTTGATAAATATTTATTTTAGATAGAACAAGGGCAAATTCGAATCGTTAGGTATTTCTAATGGGTGACAAATTTAATCCAATAGATTAAAAAAAATATTTTACAATCATTTCTAATACGTTGAGGACAATTCGAAATCATCCATAGCTGTAAATTAAGGAAACACGAAAAATCCCAAATATTTGACTAAAATCTGCCAAAATCTATAATTTACTATAAGTTTAACAACAATAAACTTGTGGATCAAGAAACTAAATGAAAAAATTACGTCTTGAAAAATAAAATAAAGAATAAATAAAATAAAATAAAAATTCATATCTCTAAAAAAAATAAAAAAAATTCGCCTCTAATAAAGAATGTGGTTGCATATCTTTTTTGAGACACTTGAAGAAGACTCGAGGATGCGATGACGCACCTTCTTTTTCTTTTTTTGTTAATGGGAATACATATACAACGCACGTGTCCAAAATTAGTATAAGAAAATATGGCAAAAAAAAGTTTAGGAAAAAATTAACTAAGCGATATACTGCATCACTGTAGATTGTAGATGGATTCAAGTACCATACTGATGACCTCTTTCTTGATCCATTCTGAATCCCCTCTCACTAGCAATGTCCGCGGATCAAAGTAAGTAAACAATTCATCAATGAAAAATTCATATCCTGGTATGTGCGAAGAGAGTACTTCCAAAGTTATGTGCTTGATACAAAGTGGTTCAATGTCGCTTTGATGATTTTCCGAATGAGATATTACTTCCTTTAATTCCGTTGTGTCAAAGGACAATGTGATATTTTCGCCCAAATTTTCAGCAAAAGTTCTCATCTCAAGCAAGCTATTGGTTGTTAGAGTGTTCGTGAATCCAATCTCGACTTCCATTAGCCTTGAACCAACTACTGGACACAGGCTTGAGACTTTTTCCATATTCATTAGCTTGAATGAACGTAAACTGGGAGTATCAATGATAGCGTCATCTAAGTCAAGCATGTCACTTAAGAACAAATTCTCTAGTTCATGACTCGAAAGTTTGATCTTTTTCAGTTTCTTGCATGAACGAAGAGATAAGGATTTTAGATGCGGGAATTCCAAGGAAATATCTTCAGGAAATCGGATGGGAATGTATTGACAATCTAATTCCAGGACTTGTAGCTTAGTACAAGCGCGCAAATCAACTTCCAGTGATTCTGATGAAGCAAACAAGTGAAACTCCATCAGATTTCGAGTTTTTATTTCTATTGCTTGTAGACATAAACCATCATAATCCACATGAACCTTCCTAAGTCGATTTTGATGAGGCACTAAGATGGAATAAAGGTAGTAACAACGTATCAAAGTTAACTCAACGATTGAAGGGCACTTAGTGATAAATTCAGAGAGAGTTGTGCTAGAAATATTAACGCGATCAAAACAAATCTCTTTCAAACAAGGCAACCCACTGACACCATTCCCATCAATAGTGCAATGTTTTAAATGCAGAACAATTAATAATCTCGACTCAAAAACTGCAAGAGAAAATGGAAAGAAAGCAGAGGAAGCTGGTACAAGCAAATATAATTCTGTTAAAGTAGTGTTGTCAGCATCAAGTTTGATAACAGCATCAACGGCGTTGCACTTTGCACAAAATTCGATACTAAAATATGGATAGCGATTGCAGAATCCACAGTATTTCTTTGCAGAATGCTTTCGTAAAAATTTGCGATCGTCTAATGATGTTATGATGTTATCATCCAGTAATTCTGAAAATATTGAGGCCATGACATAAATTCTGTTGAGGGATTTGATTGTACATCTCTCTATATATATTGTACTCTCTTACCTTAATCTTGTAGGAAAAGGATTACAAATACCTTTCAAGTATAGGAAAAGATTTGTTAATTAATTAATCTGAAAAGGTAATTAGTTGATGATTTAGAAACCATTTAGGAGTTGGATTAAGTCACTAATAAGGAAATTAATGCGTGTCTTAGTTAATTAATCTGAAAAGGTTTAGATATACAAACCTTTTAGGAGTAGGATTAAGTCATTAAGGAAATTAAATGGAAACGGTTTAAAAGTCTAAATTTGTTAAATAATTTTTTCACCATTTTTCTTTATTTAATTATATTTATAGAGTTTCTCTTTTGATATTATTATAAGTTGATGATAAGATAATAATTGGAGAAAATGAATCAGAAATTTCTAATTTAAGGATTAACTTAATCATTCGTTTAATTGAGATGAAAATTTTCGTCCAGATTGAATGTTTTCTTGGTTGGGAATTGCAGGTGCAGATTCAGGATTTTTTACTCAAGGAGTTCGGAAAATAAAAATATAAATGTGTGAACTAGAGTACTAAGTACAAACTCCAAAAAGAGATCATTGTCAATACGGTCTAGTACCACTGGGCACTGGGCTATCTCTCTTTTTTTTTATTGGAAAAATTGTGTGGATAAACAAATATATACTAGTTAATTAGCTAACATATCTATAGTTTGAATTGATTATGGCTCGCGGCAAATATCTAGCTGTAATTACAGTTTGTGTTTTGTATAATTCAACCAATTAATACAAATATTGTGCGCGATTATACAAAAGTTAAGCATGAATCAAATTATATAGCAAAATATACAAATATTATGAATTGTATAGCGAAATATACAAACGCTATATAAAAATCGCGAATTATACAAATGTATACAAATGCTATGTGAATTATACAAAAACTATTATAACTATAGTTACGAAATGTAATTACCCAAACTATAGCTATGGAGCATAATTAGGTTTTATATGTTTGTTATTTATGAAATTTACTCTTTTTTATTTAGGCGGTCCAAAATTAATATGTGTACAAAAATATAGAAAATTTGTTCTATATATACAGTATAATTTTTAATCAAATGATGTTCGAGTGAACCCTTGGCACCTACTATTAATTTACAAAAATGTCCACAACCTACCACAATCTATTCTTCCAATTAATTAATTCCACACTTAATTAATTAATTAATTACTAGCTGCAGGCATTAGAATACTAATAATTAATAATCATCCTTACTTAATCCACTTTTAAAGAACATTGAGAGGTACATTTTACCAAATTAACAAACTTAAACTCATAAAAATAATCTTATATAGCTAATACAATATTTGTTTAGTTGTATAAGAAAAAAATTCTATGCATAATTGATGTACTGTGTTTGGTTGACGATATAAGGTAATATATTATTAAATAATAAGTTGGAATCGAAGTTAAGAATTTTATATGAGATAAAATTATTCACCACGCGTGCATAAATAATTTCTTTTGTTGTTATTGTTGTTTTTATACTTGAGTTTGATATGTTTTATTCAAGTAGTAGGTATAAGGTTATGTACACATTGTTTTCCGCAGACCTATCTTATGAGACTACAGTACAGTAAGTTTGTTGTTGTTGTACATAAATAATCTCTACATTTATAATTACCGCAATCAAACCACACCTAAAAATAAATAAATTACTCCATCGATCTGTTTCAAAAGGAATAACCTAATTTGACTTGGCACGGAATTTAAAAAAATAAAGAAGACTTTTTTATTTTGCGTTTGTAAATTAAAGTTATATCAAATGTACAAAAATGTCCTTTAATCTTATAGTCTTAAACATGTCACGTGAAAAGTTGAAATTAAAATGTTTTTAAAAAAAGAAAGAGGTTATTTTTTTGAAACAGATTAAAATAGAAAGTAGATTTTTTTTTTAAACGGAGGGAATAAAAAATTAAATATTGGTCTAGACCCCTCTATTTTTTTAAATTATTTATTTAGTAAATTTCAATTAAACAGAAGAAGACTAATAAGTACAGATACTAAGTACCATATTAAGTCAAAGATGCAAAACACAAGGTAGCTAGTTTGTTGTCAACCACTATAAACAACATAACAAAATATATATATTTTTCCCTTATAACAAAATAAATATATTTTTGGAACCCTAAAATGAAAACAGAAATTCAATATTTATTTTGCAAATTAAGTTTTTGGGCCTGATATTTTTGCGACGAGGGTTTTTCGAAAACAGTTTTTCTATCTTTATGAGGTAGTGATAAGGTTTGTGTACATTTTATCTTCTTCAGATCCCACTTGTGAGATTCCACTCATGACCAGATATATGTTGTTGTTAAAAGGGTCCCTTTTGCCAAATCATCTCCACATATATACTATTTACCATATTATAAGTCAAAGATGCAAAACACAAGGTAGCTAGTTCATTGCCAACCACTTTAAACAACATGTAACAAAATAATGATATTATACATTATGTTTCCCTTACACAAACAAGTACTTATATCTCAATAATTGTAAAAAAGAAAAAACAAGAATTTGTAGCAATGGATTTGAACTTGAAGCTAGAGAGAAAATCATCATTAAGAAAGTTAGGAAGAAGCCAAAGCACACTATTAGCCTCAGAGTTAATTACTATTCCTTGTGAAGACACTAATTATTATGAGAGAATTTCAAAGTCTATGAGACATGTTGAAATTATTGATGATGATGAGACCATCCCAATAATAAGACATAAATGGAAGAAGAAGAAAAATAAAGCATGGGGGTTTCTCATGAAGGTATTTTCTTTCAAGAAAATGACAAGAAGTGAAGAAATTCATGTTGGTGTTGAGGAAAAGTCTATGGAAGTTGTGGATAAGATGAACAAGAAGAAGTTGCAATCTTCATCATGGTGAGATTAATAATCTTTTATTTTATCACTCCTTTCTTCTTCTTTTTTTCGCCCGCTCTCATCTTCTTGCTCTTTTGGTGACTTGAACTTAAAACTTTGTAGTCAGATGTGGAGGATGCTTACCATCTGATGACACTACTAGAAATAAAGGTTTTGTCTCGCAAATCAATAAATAATTATGCTATAAAACATGATTTTTTTCACCTTATTCCCATTGAATCAACTCACTAGAAAATGCCTGGTGAAAAAGAGATTCTCATGAAATACTGAGAATATTCACTGATCATTTTTTCCTCACTAGCTAATTCAATCAAAATATTTATAAAAATAGTTATTAAACATTTTTCAACCGTAAAATAGTGATCTTTTAATCGTGTGAGCAACCTCCTCTTTGTCTTATTTTAGAATACTTTTGGGTTATAGTCATTGTCCCAATTTATATGACACTTTTCGTTTTTAGAGAATTGCAACTCACAAATTTTTATATTTGATTTAAAAATTATTGACTTGATCTAATCCTTAACTTTGAAGATTAGTCAAATTAACGATCCAGAAGTGTGAGATGGAAAGAGTATTAGTATTTGTTTATGTTCTTGTTTTCCTTCTTCAAACTACCTAGAAAAAGAGAAATTAATATACAAAAATACACATCAAATTAATCAAAGTTTGAGCAATTTTAACATAAAGATTATCATTAAAAATTGAAACTTTATGTGTAGGGAAAAAGATGTGAAGATTACACAAAAGTCAAATGAAGTTTTGGTCATGGAAAAGAAGAAAATAAAGCAACCTACTTTTCTTCCTGATCCTTATAGAAGATGGCCTATTCAAGGATGGAGATATTGAAGAATAAAATTCATCTAAATTGATTATTTGTTGTTCAAGAATTTTTGTTTCGACAGTTCATATCGATAATATTGTTTTATTTATTTTAATTTAGGTCCTCCATTTCCTCTCTTATACATTAATGTTGTATGATTATATCTTTTGTTTGAAATACATATGTATCTTACAATATCAGATCATCTAAAAAATAATGGGATTGAAAAATTATTTACACAAAAAATAGTCCACTTTTTTTAATTACAAAAAGTAGTCATCCTGCTGACCTTTGGTTATTTATTACAATTTTGGGTATTCAGCTCTCGTTGTATAGGCATGTATAGTCAGTGTATATTTTGTGTATCATAATGTATATTTAGTGTATACTTTCTGTAACTATATCGTATAGTCATGTATAGTTTCGCTGATTTGGGACTACTTTTTTTTCTAAACTTTTTACTTTTTTGTATATATATGTAATTTCTCCAAAAATAATTACAATATGTTACTCAAAGTCTTCGTCTTCATTCGATAATATAACTATAAAGTATCGTGCTCCATTCAGCTTATCGAAAAAGTCAATAATAAGAGGCATAAAGTATTTGTTCTTGATGGTCATTTTGTTGAGCACTCTATATAATCGATACAAAACCTCAAAGTACATGTTACAATCTTTTTTTCTTCTTCTTTTTTTTGGATTAATTCCTGCATAATATTACAATAATCATATGCAGATTAAAACTAATTAAAATAGTAGTAATTATATTTCATTAACTTCCTATGTAAAATATACTCATATATATAGGAACTTAGTCATTTCATACTTAAAAAGAGTTCTCCTTTTCTCAATAAATTATACTTCTCTATGTTACTATACTCCCCAAACTCTTCAAATATGTAATCAACACATGCTGATACGACAATATTTTTGTAGAGTCTGAACAACGTAACACAGGTACTTTCCACCTTAGATCAAATTTGATCATTTTGCTTGCTTGTGTGCCCCAGAATGATTATAATCACTGCTGAATTCACTGCTAGTATCAGAAGGATGGAGTCCATAATCACTTGTACCACCATATTCACTACTATTTAAATCTTGACTTGTCATCACCATTTGCCTGAATTTCATCATGTCAGCATTGTATGCACGTGTGTCGTAGAGGTTCGAGGCGGGCCCACTTGCACTGCCAAAATTAGCCGTGGTGTTCTTGCTAGCTTTCTCATTCAAATCCTCCAAAGATGAATCGCCATCCAAGGCACGTACAATCTGAATCGCGATATAATAAATAATAAATATGATTTTGTTGATGGTGGGGCTAAGTTCAGTTACTTTAATGTGACGATAAAATATTTGTTATAACATTTAGGGTTTTGATGACACTTGCCTGACTCATTTTTGGACGTCTTCTAGCAGAATGGCGAACGCTAGCAGCAGCACAGGCTACCATCCGATGTAGCTCATCGGGATCATAGTTTCCTTCTAGTCGCGGGTCAACCAACTCATCATAGTTATTCTCTTCCAACGCTTTAGTAAGGAAAGGTCTAGCCTGTTCACCAAGGACATGATACAAAATAATCAGTTATAATTTGAATAAAAGAAAATAATTTCATAAAAAATTCTTCAAACTAGTTTATACCACCAAATAGGTCATATAACTAAAGAAAAATCATTTGTAATGGAAGTATGAAGTACCAGAGCTAAAGTTCAAGTTACGAATTCAGCAAGACTTAATACTGACTCAAAATCGATAAGTTGGTTTTTTTAGAATTCAAAACATTTTAGTTGAGATTCTGGAATCCGCTTCTGCATTCTAACATTTAAAAATCTTGATATAAAATATGTCCATTTACTATAATTTTAGGGGAATTAATTAGTAACTTATAAATCAATATGAAGAACAAACAAAAAAAACAACATACCCAGTGGAATCTCACTAGTGGGGTCTAGGGAGGGGAAAATGTACGCAAACTTTACCACTACCTCATAGAGATAAAGAGGTTGTTTTAGAGAAACTCTCGTCTAAAAAATCAAGCCCCATAAGCAGAAAATACCAGATATGAAATAAAAAAAGCAAAAGAAATGAAAAAAATGAAGAACAACTAATAATGAAAAACAAATGATATTATGTAAATACGCTAAAGATAACAAATATAAGATGAATAATGACAACACAGGATATACAAACACGACTAAATCAATATGAAGAACAAACAAAAAAGAACAACATACCCAGTGGAATTCAACAAGAGGGGTCTGAGGAGGGCAAAATGTACGCAGACCTTACCACTACCTCATAGAGATAGAGAGGTTGTTTCAGAGAAACCCTTGTCTCAAAAATCAAACCCCATAAGCAGAAAATACTAGATATGAAAAAAAAAGACAAAAGAAATGAAAAAAAATGAAGAACGACTAATAATGAAAAGAAAATGATATTATGTAAATACGATAAAAATAGCAAATAATGACAACACAGGATATACAAACACGACTAAATCAATACGAAGAACAAATTAAATTAAATTACCCAATCTACTAGGCTGTCTTCCATGAGTTTATTGGTAGTATCCAAAGGCTTTCTTCCAGTAATGAGTTCCAATAACATAACTCCAAATGAAAATACATCTGATTTTTCTGATAATTTGCCACTTGATGCATATTCTGGAGCTAAGTACCTGGTACACAGATATATTATATTAAGAAAATATTTATCATTTATAGTAATAATTAAAAAAAATATTAAATACTTATAATATGATTTTAATACATATTAGAAAGAACTATTTATAAAACATATATAATACAAATTTTATCGATAGATAATACATTTTAGCACACGCTTTAAGACACGTCATGTCAATTTTTTACCAAACAAGAATAATTTATTTTTGAACACTTATAATACATTTATATTGCATGTACAATAAAAGTGCAAATTTACCATAGTACTGTTATGTATTGCTTTAATCACTAAAATCGATAATTATTTATTAAAAAACACACTACTAGAAATAGAGATTTTTTTTCCACTATAAATCACTAAAAAAATTTGTATTATAAAATATAATTTTCTCACCCAAAAGTTCCCATAACACGTGTCGAGACATGAGTATTATTGTCCTCTGTAAGTTTAGCCAATCCAAAATCAGCCACCTAATAAACCATAAACATTATTTTAAATGCTAATTTTTATTTTATTTTATTTTATTGGCATAATTTTTTAAAAAAAAAGAGAATAATTAATATATAAATATAAATTTAAATTGTAAAATTTCTCATTTAATTTTACCATAGCTTCATAATTGTCATCAAGTAAAATGTTTGCACCCTTGATGTCACGATGGATAATGCGAGGATGACCTGCATATAAATCGTTCTATAATT
Source organism: Solanum aculeatissimum (assembly GCA_038996855.1). Lineage (NCBI taxonomy): Eukaryota > Viridiplantae > Streptophyta > Magnoliopsida > Solanales > Solanaceae > Solanum > Solanum aculeatissimum. The sequence continues at coordinate 14,491 of JBCEWC010004366.1, read as the reverse complement.
TTACAATTTTATCGTTATAACGTAATAAAAGATAATTTTGTGATATTATTGTTATAGGGGATGAAATTCGATTATTTTATATGAAATTAAAACGAAACGAAAGGGTAGAAAAGTAATTTTCTTACAGTCTTCATGAAGGTAAGCCAGTCCCTTTGCTGATCCCAAAGCAATTTTAAGCCTAAGTCCCCAATCCATAACAGGTCTACCTTTACCTGCAACCAAAACCACATAATTGATTTAATTTTTCACATTTAAATGGCTCAAAAATTGTGTGAATTCTACGTACACAATCGACTGACATCGACTTATTCTCTACATTTTATAGTTAAACAAGGCATTTCGTAACTTCTGGTTGAATTAGTAGTTAGGCACTCCTTCTGTTTCATTTTGTATGACAATATTTGGTAAATCACTAAAATACAGAGAATAGAGACTTTTTAACACGTATCAATCGAATGTTTAGAATTTATCATGTTAAACATAACATTTCTATAACTTCAAAATACATACATACATAGATATAGATGTAAAATAGATATAGCATAGAGAGAGAGAGTGCATGTCATTAAGGAGAATAGAGACTTTTTAATAGGTATCAAACAAATGTTTAAAATTTATCAGGTTAAACATAACATTTCTATAACTTCAAAATACATACATACATAGATATAGATGTAAAATAGATATAGATATAGATATATACTAGAGAGAGAGCACATGCCATTAACAAAAAAAACTTTAAGTTTAAAGAGTTTTGAAATTAGAAAATTGTGTCTATAAGATATCTGATCATAATTTTTTTTTGTCACCCACTCGATGTCATTATACCCTTTGATTAGTTCTGATGATAAATTATTCGAAACAAAATATTGTAACTAAATAAAGTACGTACCATGAAGATGGTACTCCAAAGTTCCATTTGAAACAAATTCATAGACCAGCATACGTTGTCCATCAGCAATGCAATAGCCCACAAGTGAAACAAGATGCCTATGATGAACCCTACTAATAATTTCAACTTCAGCTTGAAATTCTCTTTCACCTTGTCCGCTACCGGACTTTAAACTCTTGACCGCGACTACGCCACCATCAGTCAGAACCCCCTTGTGCACGAACCCGAACCCTCCTTGACCTAACAAGTTTGATTGCGAAAATCCGCCTGTGGCTGTTGCCAGGTCAGCATAAGTGAATTGAATTTTTGATAGTCCACCATAATTTGGGGATGGTACTGTGGCTGCTCCTCCAGGTACACTTGAATAACCTGAGCTAAATTCACTGCTCGTATTCGCGGCTGGAGGAGGGGGAGGTGGGCCCCACCCGCGAGCGCCATCTTGTGGAGTACCCATTACACCTGGTGGTGGAGCTAAGGTAACAATGTGATCCGTATGAGGGCTAGAATAATTTGCGGTATTGTAGTAAGGATCACCACCTACACTAATTGAGAACGATATTTACTTGTTATTCACATTGAAAATATCAAACTACGTTTGTAGCAGATGATCTGTCTTATTTTCTAGGTGTTACATACAACAACACAATATCAATAGACCCCAATTTGTAACTAATAATCTGAAGCAAATATAGTCAAACTTCTGGATAACGATATCGTTTAGCTGGATAGTTTTTGTTACTATAGGAAAATGTAGTAAAGAAAACATAGTGATGTATTAAAACATGAAAAACCAGTGATCATTATAGTAAATAGTGTTATAGAGTATGAATGTTATAGAAAGGTTTGACTTCATAGTTGAACGCTTAAGAAAAAATAATGTAATATTCTTAAAATAACATTTAATTTGATATACGAAGTCAAGATTTAACCTTCAAGAATAGATGTATTTATGTCTAAATGAAAAGTTATGAATTCAGTTAAACTCACGCCTAACTACCTAATCTTTATATGAAAATGAGAGATTGAGCAAATAATTAACATACCTTTTGGTGGATGTGTGGGATCGCCATAGTATGGTTGTTTCTTCTTCCTTCTACTCCATAATAGGCAGACAATAACAACGGCAAGCAACAAAACGCTTGTCACTGCTACCGCAGATACTATTGCTACTGTTGAGGAGGATGAATTTTCATGTGTTGACAAGTTAGTGCTTCTTGAGGAACCAGGTGATTTATTTGATAGTGCATCTCGTGAAGGTGGAGAAGGTAATGCCTTTTCAGATGGAGATGAAGATGATTCTGGAGTCACGGGAGGGGGTGGAATGAATGTAGATGATGGAGGAGTATCATGTTCATTAGGGGAGGTGTTTTTGGGAGAAGGGGTTTTGGTGTTCTTGGTTGGTGGTGTGCGTGATGAGGATGGGGAGGAGTCTGAGGATGGGGAGGAGTCTGAGGATGGTGATGGTGAGTGTGTGTTAGGCTTGTCATCGTCAGAAGAAGGAGAAGAATTTGATGATTTCGGCGATGGAGGAGAAGAATCTGTGGATGATGGTGGAGGAGGAGATGTTGCAGGAGGTGGTGATGCAGGAGGAGGAGATGAATCAGATTTCGGTGGGGGTGATTGAACAGGAGATGAAGGAGGAGGAGATGAGTCAGATTTCGGTGGTGGTGGTGATGATTCAGGAGGTGGTGGTGAGGGAGAGTCAGATTTCGATGATGAAGGTGAAGAAGAGTCAGACTTTGATGGTGGAGGTGAAGAAGAGTCTGATTTTGGCGGTGGTGGAGAAGATTCAGAAGGAGGAGAAGAGTTTGTGGGAGGGGGTGAAGAAGAAGGTGAAGTAGAAGATGATGAATTTTCAGAAGGAGGAGAAGAAGAAGGAGAATTTTCCATGTTTACAAACGCTGACCTTCCGGCCAAGATTGTGCGTGAATCCCACACGCAACTGCCGGAAAATCAACCTTCAAACCGTTCAATTGTTTGTCTCAACAATTCCTCGATTCCCCTAATACATTTCCATGCAAAGAAGAAAAAACATCAACACACGACTTCCTTATCTGAACTATTCAAATGTAAAAACAACGAATTGAATTAAAATCAAGATCCTCCAAAAACATTACAATGCATATATACAATATGCATTAGGATTCATTGAAGGTTTTCCATATTCATTCGTTTTTGAATCATATCAAAATTTGTAATAAAGAAATTAAAAAGGTAAAATGAAAAACAAAAATAGAAAACATGTACCTGAATTAATACCGAAAATAAAGGGTTCTCAAAGGGAGAGAAATCTTATTGGGGCTAACAATTTGATTTTCCCTTCTTAGGGAGAAAGTCCCCTTCTCTCTTTCCTCTTACTCAAAATTTTTGGCTTTTAAACACCTCTAATTTTGAGGCAACTTAATTCTCTAATGACCTAACAATTGTCAATAATTTTCTAGTTAAAATAAGGTCATCATGTTTACTTGTAACTCTAGTTTATACGTGTATTATAATCAGTACGATAATGATGGTGTATTACTAATTCTGATATAATTTGTATCAGAATTGACGTATTATTTTATACGAGACGAAATGTTAGGCAAAAATTATTAGTAATATCAACATATTTGAATAGAACCAATAAAAATGACGAGAATATGTGTATTATATTATAATCAGTATGATAATGATGTTGTATTACTAATTCTAGTATAATTTGTATCAGAATTGACATATTATTTTATACAAATAGAACCAATAAAAATGATGAGAATATGTGCATTATAATCAGTACGATAATGAGGTTGTATTACTAATTCTAATATAATTTGTTATCAAAACTGACATATTATTTTATACGAGACGAAATGTTAGGTAAAAAAATTATTAGTAATATCAACATATTTTAATAGAACCAATAAAAATGATGAGAATACATGTATTATAATCAGTACGATAATTACTAAATTTGTATGAGAATTGACGTATTATTTTATACGAGACGAAATGTTAGGCAAAAATTATTAGTAATATCAACATATTTGAATAGAACCAATAAAAATGACGAGAATATGTGTATTATAATCAGTACGATAATATAATGATATTGTATTACTAATTCTAGTATAATTTATATCAGAATTGACATATTATTTTATACGAGACGAAATGTTAGACAAAAATTATTAATAATATGTGGATAAATATTCTATAGACGTAATGTTCCCGTATAACAATCTATCTATGTATTATCATGAATAATTTATGTATTATAATCCTACATAACTAAAAATGTAAAAATCAAATGACCCCTTTTGAGTTTGGAAAGAAAATTAGCACTAATTTTATCACTTTAATTACTCGAGTACGCTTACGTACACGCATAAAAGATAAAAAGACCTATCAAATGAACCTGAATGGTCCAACATAATATTCTACGAGTTATGTCCAACGTCCTTAAAGAATGTAGTTCTTATTTAAAAGGGGCATTTTTGAGGGATTTTATGTTAATATTCACTTACATTGATCCCCATGAAAGAATGAAAAAGAACCTTGATTGTTTGCCTAGACAAACCAAGGCCACATAATATTGGATAACATTTCAATGGTCTATACCAAACTATTATCAACACAAACTCATTAAGTAAAATGTTAATCTCTATTCCTTTGGACAAATAACTCAACGTTCAATCAAGTGTTTAAAACATGAATATCGATGAATAATATTAAATTGATTCTAGCAAATACGTATATAAAATATTTTGCAGAGAGATCATAAGTTCACTTGCACTATATTTTGCATAATAATGATCTGAACCCAGTAGAGCATAAATTTACGTATAAAAATGCACAAAAATTGCAACAAACAATAGATATGAACTCATAACTTTAAAAACGAACATGAATTAATTGAACCCGATAGCTTAAATCCTGAACCCGCCTCGTCTTAGCCAAAGCATTGATCAGTAGGGAGTGGGCCAGGAATTGAACCTTGTTCCAAGAACTGCAACCCAAACACAACCAAAATGGCCAGTAAAGACAAGTAAGACAACCCTTCAACAGCACCCAACAACCCAAAAGGTCCATTAGGCAAACCTGACCCGGTTTTCGTCTTGGTATACAATGACCAAGCCACAATACCCACCACAGCTAAGTAACTCACCCCTTCAATTGCACCAATTGAGCCACCAGGTCCTGGTGGAAGCCCACATCCTGTTGTTTTTAAGGTGTAAAGTGACCACCCAATTACTGGTGTGGATATTAGTCCACCAGCTATGGCGATTTTTTCGATTGGTGTTGAGGTTGAACTTGTTTGGTTAGACATAGATTGGATTTTGAGATGTGTTGAGGAGTGACCTGATTTGGGATTGTATGGGTGTGATGGAACAAGACATTTGGGAGATGATGCAGATAGGAAGATGGACATTTTGACAGGAGGAAGATGAAAAGGGACCTATTTGAGTCCTATCGGTGTGGGAAGTTGAGGTAAGAGAGAAGAACTACTATTATAATGGGGGGGTTTGATAGAGAACAAAGAGAAAAAATATGTAGTTTGTTGTATAATATACCATTTATTTGAATTCAATAATTGAAATATTTAATACATTTCTTTGTAATTTTGCTTTAAAAATTACAAGTACAGGACGCAACTTCATTCACATCTTGGCCCAACTTGACATGCTCTCTTTCCTGTAGGCTGTAGCTCATTGCACCATCATTTTGACAACCCAAACTTTTGGGCTTCCACCAAGAAGCCCATTAATAGTTCATTACCACGATCGAAATGGCACCAATCCCATCTTCTAAGGTGTGTTTTTTTTTCAAGCACAAAATAAGCAAGGAATTTTTTTTTCCTTTTTTGTTGGGTTGGGACCAGTGCTTTTTCTCATTTGTATTTTTTATATAAGTATTAATATTCTGAGCCGGTGAGTAATCATATCATGTCATCGCTGAGACATCTGGCAAACACCTGCAAGTTGCAAAAATAAATTAGCTGTAAAAAGTAGCTCAAGGGGCTGGCTCATCATCTCAAGAGTCATAAACGGCGGTCACACTTAACAGAGACAACTATCCACAAAGCTGTTTTACAAAGCCAATTAAAAACTATCCCCCATAAAAAAAGGCAAAGCACCATTCTTTTTAAATTCGAGAAAGGAAAAATTAAAAAGGCGGAAAACGAATTCTATCACCTACTACTATTCAAATTCCCCTCCAAGAAGAGGATTAACTGTCATTTGAATCACTAAGCAACGGCTACTGCAGCCATACCAAAGAGCGCCAATATTTACTAACCACCTTTTGAACATTTGTATACCCATCATCAACCTAAGACCTGAGTTTCCCACCAAAACATGTGGCTACTGATGCTTCACAAGTCAACTACCAAAGCTCATCAAACCCCACCACAGATGCTGTTGCTAACGGTGCTTGGACGACTTTGAACACTCTTCACCAGCATCATCCCCACCATCATCATCCTCATCGTCTCTCTTCCTCTTCTGAGATGAGGATGGTGGCTGCTCCTGAACTTCACCATAATCATCCTCGTCATCTTCAACATCTTCCTCCAAATCAGCATCATCTTCATCCCCATTTACTGCCTCCACATCACTGCCATCACCATCATCAACTACAATTTGAGCAACTGGTTGAACAAGGTAGCCATTGCCATTATCTTCTTCCTGCCATTTATAAGAAAATCAGTAAAGCTTACCACCAGCATATAACCCAAAATAGAGGTAACTCATGCACTGCAAAATCCACTAAGACAGTTTTTAACGTAGAGCAAGATTATAATCACCACAACTAAACGGAAAAAAAAAATTCCAATGAGTATACAGGGTTTAAAAAAAATACAGCCATAGAAAATCAAGCAAAGTAGAAGACTTTTTATACATGCCAACAACACTTGTGCCAAGAAATCACAGAAATTTATAGCAGAAAGCAAAAAACAAAGACAACAAATATAGGCATGAGAAAAAAAAAAGAAAGGGACACAAGCAGTGGAGGATTCAATAAAGATCAAATTACCCATAGACTTCAGTAATAAAATTTGACAGTCCCTTCCAAAAAAGAAACATAGTATTTGACAGTCCCTTCCAAATAAGGAAGGTAAGTATATACTATCAAAAGTAGTGAAAAACAAGAAAATTAATTGTAACTTTGGATAATCACTTTGATTAAAAAGGGTGACAAATAGACATCATTTAAACATTAAATAAAACACAGGAACACATAAGTAGCAGATTCAACAAGCTAAGATTCCCTATCCTTCAGCAATTGACATAGCCTTCTGGAAAAACATAGAGAACAGGTTATGATGGCAGAAAAGAAAAAAAAAGGTTTCAAATCTTTCATTAAAGAACATAAACTTAAAACTAACAAGAAGATGACAAGACTGAACACACCATAATCCTAAAATCTTTTTCAACAAGTATCGGATATTTGTACCTAAAGCCAAGAAGAGAAATAAAAAAAGAGGTTTGAGGGAGTAGTTGTTCCAAGAGAAGCTCAATGGAAATCAAGAGATGGTGCATAGAACAGCAAGCCCTTCAGGAAAAAGGGAAGGGGGAATAGAATAGCAACACAAACACACAAAAAATCAGCAAATTTTCACTTTGAGCTTCTTAACGTTTGCTCCTCTAATATAATTGCAAGTACAAAAATTGAAAAAGAACCTCAGAGCTCTCACCCAACAAAACAAAATCCACTGGAACGTACTTGGAGATATTCATATAAATTATTTGGGTAGAAAAACTAAACATGGTTAAAATCTAGGCAAAATCAGAGTTCCCCGGGGACATTAGACTGGACACCCAGAATTTAATCATATAACTACAGGAAGAGCATGTAGATAAAGCTGCAAGTATCATATAAATTATAAAACACCACCATTTGACAAATTTCTTGCAAGTTATTATTCATTTGCTAAAATCAATTAGCTAATGTCTCTAGTCAGTCTTCTGCACAAAACTATAGCTTGGACAGCCTAGGAAAGACTAATCCTAGGAATGATTACTCCTAGATGGGTACCTACAACAGCTATTTTGTAGAATACACAGCTTCAACCAGAATAATACTACCTTGATCTATTCAGCTCGGTTTCTAAGGCAACAAATCAATCTGCGCAACAAACTTCCAGTTCAGAGTAACCTGAGGGTCATTACTCACCAATATGTCCAGCTATAATTACTGGTATTCCAAAAACAATCAATGTAACAAATTGATTAATGAATATGCTACGCTCCAATAAGATAAGAATTCTAACAATTCTCTAGCAGCAGTAAAATGAACCATGCATATTTCATAAAACCAACAAGAGAAACAACAAATCTAACACGGAATAAACAATTTACCCATCAGCATATGAGTCCAGAATAAGTTATGCAACTAGAAGAATTTAATGTAATGATGCCATTTAATGTAATGACGTGATACACCAAAATGAAACAACAAATAACCAGCTAAAAGAGGAGAGATTCTCACCTCGTCTTCAGCATCCTCATCATCTTCGAAATCGCCGTCCTCCTCAACACCTAGCTCCTCTTCCCCGGTCTCCCCATCATCATCCTCATCTGCATCATCTTCCCCATGCTCATGCCCATCAATCTCCCCTTCCGTGCTATTCAACCTCCCTGTACTTTCGGGCTCTGCAAGATCCCCATCATCATTATCAACTTCCTCTTCATCCTCGTCGTCCTCATCATCATCGTCGTCATCCTCATCATCTTCCACACCATCTTCATCCTCGTCACTGTCTTCAACCTCATGAACCTCCACAACATCATCTTCATCTCCCTCTTCATCTATCTCCTCCACAAAATCCTCATCTTCATCATCCTCTTCATCGTCATCATCCTCTCCATCAGATGCTGCCTCTACTCTAAAACCATTTGAGTGACTAGAACCATCCCCTTTAGACCCATTAATCACTCTAGTTATCTCTGCCTCCTCCTCATCAGCATCACTCTCTTCCTCATCTACATCTACGACTCCTTCACTCTCACCCCTATGTCCATTGGTCATCCTAAATGGGTGCTCCTCTCCATCAACTTCCCCGCTCCCTGGATCATCCTCTTCATCCTCCTCTTCGTCCTCTTCCTCCTCATCATCCGATTCAGGCCTCTCATTACCCTCTGCGTCCATCTTATCCAAATATTTCAACGACATAATCAAACCAAAAACCCTAGATCGATAATCCTTAACCCTCGTCACAGGACACTCATACAGATCAAGCGACACAAGCCTGAGTTCAGCCAAAGGCCGAAGATCATCGATATCCTGAATCCGGTTGTTCGACAAATCAAGGTCCCTGAGAGAATTTAAACCGGCTTCCACAAGGAACTCAAGCCCTCCAGCAATTCTATTGTCCGATAAATTCAACTTCTGAAGATTCCGAAGCCTAGGAAACTGCTCAAGTGATGTAACACCGGTGTTTGCAATTGAAAGGTGCTCTAGATTCTGAAACCTTTCGAAAATCGACGGAGGAGCCAACTTACCATGAATACACTTCACAGCTCCGTCCAACGTTAGGGTTCTCACAGAACCAAAGTTTCTCTCGCCGTCTAACGCCGTTTCCACCGCTCTTTCCCAAATCTCATCCATCAATCAGAACCAAAACTCATATAACACGAATTTTCAGAAACTACAGAACCACCAAAAACGAAATCCGAGAAGCAAAACGTCGAGACTAAAAGTTCAACAAACCTCAAACTTTTCCCGGTATGATCTTCGTCGGCGCCGGAGAATGCATAGAAAACCTAATTGTTTTTCTTCCTCTCTCTAGTTTCTCTCTCTAAAAAGACTCACACTCTATCGCTTGATATTGGGGAGGAGGCGTGGCTGGGTTGAGGGAAAAAGAGTAATCAGGGTTGAGTTAACTAACCGGAGTCATGGTTATTATGTGTTTGTTGGGAGAGTGATTTCCAGCCGTCGATTTTGAGAGACGCGGATCGATGACGTGGATGCAAAATAGACGGTAGAGATTGAAGAACGGTGTGTTTCTTTTTGATTTCGCAATTGATGAGCACGACACGTCACTCTTGACGCTAATACATCGGTAATGTTGAAAATATACCCCTATGTTTCTCCAATATTACGGAAATACCAATTTTTGCTTTTTTTTTCCTTTCCTTTTCCTTTAGTAAAATTTGTAATAATGATTAATCATCCATCATATGGCGACGACACTATTCTATTTTGCTCAGGAAAGAAGTATTTAATAAAGAAAATGATGTAAGTTTTAAGAGATTATGATATAATTTTCTAGATAAATGATGAATTTGGAGAAAAGTCTATTTTATCTATATGATAAAGTTCTTTCAGGAATTGCAGCTAAGATGAAGAGAATTACAAGAACAAGACAAGGCAAGGCAGTTTTCCATTCACATATCTAGGATGCCTATTTGGGAGGAGAAAGAAGGCTTGCTTTGACAACCTAATTAAGAAGGTATGAACAGAACAAGCTTATGGCAGAATAGGCTTTTATCATTTGGTAGAAGATGCATCTTGGTGGCACATATTTTACAAACCATGCTTATGTATCTACTATCCTCAATGAACCCCCCAAAGAACGTGATATATATTCATAAGATGTTTGTCTTTTTTTTTGGGAGGGGGGGAGGGGGGGATGCAGCAGGAGCTAAAAACAAGTACTAGGTATCATGGGAGAATTTATGCTACCCAAAAGAGGAAGGAGGTACGGGAGCATATCGCTAAAGGATGTATCTAGGGCCTTAGTTGCAAAGCCTTGGTGGAACTTTCGAGCAAACGCATCGTCATTGTAGGGGACATACATGTGAAATAAATATTACAAAATATTTCATCTGGTATGACAAGGGGTAATGGAGCATCTTATGTGTGGAAGAAAGTGATAGAACTAAGAGAGGAAATAGAACACAATATATGATGACAGTTAAAAAGTGGTGGATTCAATTTCTGATTTGATAATTGAACTAGACAAGGGGTATTATATTACACAGAAGGAAATTCAACTAGAGAAGAAGAATTAGAAGTACAATTATAAGCTTTGGTGGAACTTTCGAACAAACGCATCATCATTGTGAGGGACATACATGTGGAATAAATATTACAAAAAAATCATTTGGTATGGCAAAGGGTAATGGGGCATCTTATGTATGGAAGAAAGTGATAGAACTAAGAGAGGAAATAGAACACAAGATATGATGACAGTAAAAAAGTGGTGGATCCAATTTCTGGTTTGATAATTGAACTAGACAATGGGTATTGTATTACACGGAAGGAAATTCAATTAGAGAAGAAGAATTAGAAGTACAATTATTTGTTATAAACGGTTAATGGGATAGAAACGCATTACAAAATCACATATCAGAAGAAATGAAAGATTTCATAGTTACCAGTATTAAATCCCTTAATGAGCCTTTAAAATCAAATTTGGCATGGTAGATAGATAATAGACATGGAAATTTTGATGTTAAATCAGCTTGGAGCCTGATAAGACAAAGAAGGAAGGATCGTACAGATTATCTGATGAGATATATGGAATAAAGTTCTAATAATGAAGATTAATTTGTTTGTATGAAGGTTAAGGAACAAAAGGATACCCATAGATGATAACTTGATGAGGATGAAGTTACAACTGGTATTCAGATGTTGGTGTTATAAGGAGAAAAAGAGTGAAACCATGAGTCATGCTTTTCTAACAGCTCTCATGGCATATAAGGAATGCACCTTCAACATGTTATAGTGCAATGGTGGAGTCAAGAGACTAAACCTAAGTTGTAGTTAATTTATAGATTAGTCCCATCAGTCATTATGTGAATTTTACAGAGGAGGAGAAATTGCATAAAGCATGGTGGCATGACCTTGGAGAGCATGATAAAACAAGTAGAAGATTTATTTGAGGAAGGCAGACAAAATGGATAATTCATGGATAAAAACATGGAAAGCTAAATGACCAACCTTGATCGTGTTGTTGAAAAGTCATAAGCCTAACCTGTATTTATACAAAAGTCCTTTGGCGGAAATCAGAGAGAGAAAGACTAAAGTGTAATACTGATGGTGCTAGCAGCGGTAATCCAGAGGATAGTTCATTAGGTTTCTGTATTAGGAACACAAAAGGAGACCTAATATATACGAAAGCAAAATGGATTAGCAATGCTACGAATATAGAAGAAGAAACATAAGCAATACTAGAAACTTTATATTACTGTGAAGGAAATAATATTTATGCAATCACACTAAATCAAATTCTCAGAGTGTCATTAATATGCTTCTAAATCACTGGAAAGTATTGTGGGAGTTGATTGAAAAGGTAGAGGAAATAAGAAAAATCATGAAAAACATGTCGGTCAATTTAAAACACATTTATAGGGGGGAAATTGAGGCAGATATTTTGACAAATTAGATAGTGAAAAACAGGTTATGCAAAGTATATCATACATTTATAAAGCTACCAACATTGACAAAAAGGTACATAAACATGGATAAATCAAAAATTTCCAATCTAAGAGTTAAGACAAGGAAGATCATACAATTAAGACAGAGATTAATTAAAACAATATTTACATGCATATCATTTAATAACAAGCTATAGAAGGGAGACCGTATATACAAAGCCATGAGGAAAACAACACAGTATGAATATATACAGACTAATAAGAATTACATTTGTGTAAAATAACTATATCATCGATACCTATCAGGATCAAAACACTTCACCAGCAAAAGGACTTGTTAAGTCATGCTTCTTATAGCGTACTCAGATAGCTCCCATAGGGGTAAGGGTTTTTCAGCATCAAGCATGCTGTAAAAAAAGAAAAAATCAGAAGATTAACAAGATCTGGAAGATGGGGGTGGAAATAAGATATGAGCAGAATCACAATCAAAGATAGATCTGAGCAGCAACAAAAAGGAATGATCCCCAGGATTTTCATCCCACCCATCTATAGAAGAGGAAAGTGCGAGGATAAAAAAATAACAGTACTTGATGGGATTGACAAGAAGCAAGAAAAAAACCTTACCAGCAATCATCAAAGAAGACAAACAGGAGCATACCACCAAAAAATAGAGACTAAGATGGAACGAAACCCCCAAAAGAAGAGAAAAGAATTGGGTGTTCATCCAAGGAATAATCATAGGTGATTACATGCGGCGGAAGAAACAAGAAGAGTTATGTATATTCAGAATAGAAAATAGGGTAAGGGAGGAAATGAATGGTTGGGGTAGTATAGAAGAATGTGAAGAGTGTGGAGGACTCTTCATTTTCCACTTTTCAGTATAGTCAAATTTTACCATAGGCTCATTATTGAAATTTTTATATTTTTAGTATCTATTTATTAATAAAACGGGTCTGTGACCCAAAAATTTAATCTAAAAATCTATATAAGATAAATAAATACTTTGTTAGAAAAATACTACTATAATATTGATATTGAATTATAATTAAAACTGTAACAAAAAATAATATATCCAGTAAAATTTCAACAACAACAACATACTTAGTGAAATCTCACAAGTGAGGTTTGGGGAGGATAAAATGTACGCAAACCTTACCGCTACCTTAGAGGTAGAGAGGTTGTTTCCTGGGAACCCTCGTCTCAAAAAACCGTAAGCAGAATAATTAGATATGAAAAAAAGAAAAGGAAAAAAAGAAATAGGAAGACCAACTAATAACAAAAAGTGCATGGTAGTGTGTAAAATGGTAAAAATTAACATATATATGACGAATAATGACAACCCAGGATATAAAAATGTGACTAATCCTACTACCCTACTATACCTCAAAATCAGAGGTCAACCTAATCCTACTAACCTATTAGTCTGCTACTCTAGTCTGCGACCTCTACTCCTTTCTATTTAGGGTCATGTCCTCAGTGAGATCAAGTCTCGTCATATCTTGTCTGATTACCTCCCCCCAATACTTCTTCGGTCTACCTCTACTCCTTCGTGTAACTCCGAAATCTAACCTCTCGCACCTCCTAACAGGAGCATCGGTACTTCTTCTCTGCACATGTCCAAACCATTGCAGTCTCGCTTCCCTCATCTTGTTAGCCACAGGGGCCACCTCTAGTTTCTCTTGAATTGTCTCATTCCTAATCTTATCCCTCCTAGTATGAGCACACATCCATCGCAACATCCTCATCTCTGCGACTTGCATCTTCTGAATATGTGAGTTTTTGATCGGCTAACACTCCACCCCATACAACAGAGAAGGTCTAATCACCATTCTGTAAAACTTACCTTTAAGTTTAGGTGGTCTCTTCTTATCGCATAGTACTCTAGAGGCAAGCCTCTATTTAGTCCATGCTGTCCCAATACGATGTATGACATCATCGTCGATATCGCCACTACTCTGGATGATGAACCCAAGATATTTTAAGTTTTCTCTCTTGGGAATAAGTTAAGTGGCAAGCCTCACATCAATGTCTATTTTATCCCTCACAACACTAAATTTGCACTCCAAGTATTCTATTTTGGTCCTGCTCAGTTTGAACCCTTTAGATTCCAGAGTTTGTCTCCAAATCTCCAAGTTATCATTAACTTTAGTTCGGCTCTTATCAATCAGTACTATGTTGTCTGCAAATAGCATACACCATGGAACCTCCTCCTGAATAGATCGCGTCAGCTCATCCATCA